>CAMTDV010000009.1:60523823-60738309 GCA_947069175.1 Scalesia atractyloides
CTTTTTCAAAATTCACTTACGACACGTCATCAAGATGCATAAAGCAACAAAAAGCTAGTCCTTACCTAGCGCAGCACATTTATCTTAAGTCCAGTGCTCCACCTACTTTTTATTCTTACATAGGAGCAACACTGGACTGGGGGACTTGAAGGGGTATGGTCCCAAAAACCTTGCGCCAATCAAGGAAACCATACCCATTAGTAACTTCTAAGAAAACCGCGCGCAGACTTCTTTGCCAAAATAAGATTTATTATAACTCTGCGCCAAATATCCAAGAGAGGAAAGCGTCATTTAACTACCTTGCGCGGGCTCGCGCAAGGTTCAAAGTTAACCTTGAACACTCTTTTGATAGTGCTTCATTTAACTACCTTGAGCGGGCTCGCGCAAGGTTCAAAGTTAACTTTGAACACTCTTTTGATAATGCTTCATTTAACTACCTTGCGCGGGCTCGCGCAAGGTTCAAAGTTAACCTTGAACATTCTCGTTTGATAATGCTTCATTTAACTACCTTGCGCGGGCTCGCGCAAGGTTTAAAGTTAGCCTTGAACATTCTCGTTGGATAATGCTTCATGCACAAACCTTGCGCAGATATTTATATCAAAGCAAGCATCCACCAAACGTTGAGCTAAGCAGCAAGGAGAAGAAGGAAGATCAGTTAACTAACTTGCGCTTCTCGTGCAAGGAAACAGTAAATCCTGAGAAACTTTTCCTTAGCAAAATCCTTGACTTGGTGCAGAAGCAAAGGGAATCTTTTTTGTTGTAACAGAATGTACACGTGGCGAATAATAGATGGGTAACAGCTGTGAAACCTTCTAGAAGTCATTAACACCCAATCGTGCAAGCATCCTTCGGTTATAACCAATTGCCACATGGCAGCATCTGGACGGCTGAGGATGATCACGCTGATGACATGCTCACATTTATAAGATGTAGTGATCTCATGTTGACACATGGCACCCCCCTAACCGCTAATGAGCTCACGATCCGTGTGCACTAACGGATTGTCAACAAACATTAACGGAATACAAAAGATTCCGTTAAAGTTAAGAATCTCTTTTTTGGCGCCAAACACCGGCTATAAATAAGTAACTTGGAGTTCAAGGAAAGGTATTCACTCTCAACTACTCTCTCTCTTACAATACTTACTTCCGACTACCTGTACTTATTCTCACGCCGGAGGGTGGTCACGGAGAGAACCCCCTTCTCCCCGTGGCGAGCTAACGGTGTTCTGTGTTGCAGGTTCAGCAGAAGTGCTGTTATTATTCACCATCCATCGTGAAACCAAACGGAGGGTTAACCCTTTTATGCAGAGCCCATTCCATAGATCTACTTAGATTCCGGTCTAGTTGATCTAGGGTTTCTTCATATAGTGGACCAAAACTGAAAGTAAAAAAGAGTTTGGATTAAATTGCAAAAGATGCAAAACTTAAGAAATCAAAGGTCTAAATTGCAAAATTGAAGTTATTTATTAAGGATAAAAATAAGTGATATATATATTAGTTATTAATATTAAATAAATATTAATAAAATTTATGAGGTTGAAGAAGAGAATGCCATGTACTACTTTTTATAGTCTTTTATTATAAGTTAGATAAGAAATGCACTGTTACATACCAAACAAGACTACGAGAGAACTCAACCCAAAAGACTAGTCTAGTGGGTGACCAAACTGACCAACTTGTTATGCGTTGGTCGGTTTAGTTAATTTTAACGGTTTTCAAACTACGTACAGTCTTATACTTTATTAGTTTCCAAACAAGTTTTGGGACTTTTCTTTATTTTTGAATAAGAAATGCACTGTTACATACCAAACGAGACTACGAGATAACTCAACCCAAAAGACTAGTCTAGTGGGTGAGAGAGCCCATTTGGTATATAAACCCCACATCAGTTGCCCATACAACCGATGTGGGACAAGTCCCATGCCTTACAATGATGTTAGTCCATAACAATCGACCCTCCTTAAGGGCCAACGTCCTCGTTGGTCACGGCCATGTTGGTCATACAACCGATGTGGGACAAATCTCATACCTTGCAATGGTTTTGGTCCATAGGGAGGAAGAACTTTGAAGGAGGCAACCGCAAAGAAGGTATGGAGACCAAAGATAGCCACTAAGACTATTTTTATGTCAAATATACCGAATGGAATTTGCGAAGAAGATCTGAAACCTTTGTTCAGAGATTTGGAAACATGGCGTCCGTTCGTTGCAAGGGCGAAGAACAAAAAGGGTAACAACTTCGGATTTGTACCATTGCTGTTGTTTTTTCGTGTCGTTAATCCTTATGACTGACTATTTATTCACGCAGCATGGGTCCAAAAGGAGGATTTAGTAACTTTGTGTTGAAACAAATGTACAACAACAAACAATTCTCTAAATTTATGAGACTTGGGGATCTTCTCTAGCTTCATGATATATTCCTACATCAGTCTTCATGGGCTGCTGACACTTTTCATGTTTTGGCACTTTCTGATTGTGCTAGCTCAATCTCTGAAGTTGTGGACCCCACATCTTATGAGGCCAAAACTGAACTCACATTGGCTGACAGAAGGCGGCTTTTAGAACTCTTATGTTGATTTTCTGCATTTGACTTCTTTGATCAATAAAAAAGAGTAAAATGTCATTTTCGCCCTCAGGTTTGGTCAGTTTCACGACTTTCATCCAAATGTTTGGTTTTTCGCATCTAGATTCAAAAGGTTTGAAATCTTGCCATTTTCATCCGGCTCGTTAACTCCATCCATTATCTCCTGTATGTCAGGGGTATCTTCGTCTTGTTTGTTAACTTAAAAGGCGATTCGGTCTTTAAGTTAGCAAAAACGACGAAAATACCCCTGACTTGGAAGCTTAACTATGACCACTTTTACTTGGCTGCTGTACTTATGGTTAAAAATATTGAAAGTTTAAGTGAAACTAGTCGGCACCCAATTTATTGGTTTGACTGTGATTTGAATAACTTTATGCTGCTGATTTTTTTCTCATTACTTAATGTGCCTGGACTGTAGCTGTTGGGAATTACAAGTCCTAGTCGATCTGCGGTTCTACTGAACATGGGACGGCTGTTTTAATTAAATAACATCATTAATTAATTAGTGATTAATTATCTACAATCCTATTTGTGTTGGGTTAGGATGTGTATTAGATAATTGATATGTAATTGATTAATGAGGAATCCTAGTTATAGTATAACACGATAGGTTAGCTATATAAACCAATCTAATTGGTAGGGATTGTAATTTCAAGGTTTTGAGTAGACCTGGCAAACGGGTCTGGTCGGGTCAATTACAGAAAGGTTTGTTTTGGTTTGGGTCGGAACGGGTTCGGGTTGAGACGGGTCCGGGTCAGAACGGGTTTCGGGTCGGGTCGGTTTGGTTAAAAATGTTTTTTTTAAAAGAGAGATTGTAAATCAAGGGGCAATTTTGTCGGGTTGAAACGGGTCCGGGTCGACTATGTGACTCTAATCATAACTGATAAGAACACCATGAAATTGCATTTAATAATGAATAGTACAAAGATTGCAAGCGCTTTAGGTTGGCGTATTAGCATGTATAAGTTGACTGGATGAAACTAACAAACAAGATCACAACCTATTAAGTCTAGTTTCAAAGGAGTGAACGAATGCAACCTGTTTTCCGAACAAAGCAAAGAGATTGAACACACATGTATTATTATATTAGGCTGATGACCCAAACCTGATATACGTAACGTTGTGCTCCTATTTTTCCTTCTCTACATTGTTGATTGGCACCACTGCAAACAAAAGGCTGAAATAGCATAACCAATCAGAGAGCTCTAAATAATTGTAATATAGCTATTTAAGCATTAATAGGTGATCAATGAAGGCATAAATTTGATTAATAATTCTACAGGCAACTCTCAAAGGTTTGGTTCCTTGAATTTACAAAAGATCTGATTTAAATAAAACAACGTTTCAAATCATGTTTTCCATAAGTCGTTTTTCTTGTTGAAAAGTAGGTTTCTAGAACAAAGTCATGATAATGAGAATTTGCTTAAGAACATGGAATCTTGTATTACAATGATCAGTATTTACAATCACTCAACTAATTTTCCAGGTACAAAGTTGGTAGCATAGGCCCATGCGTTATTAGCTACTGGATCACTAACATGATCAAACAAGTTCTCGATCGGTAACAATGGCCTGAACAAAGAACCCGAACATGGAAAACATAGCCAACCGACCGTTCTTAAGCTCCTTAACCTTCAACTCTGGGTCATCAGCCAACCCAAGTGGGTCAAAAGACCCTCCTGGGTAAATCTTGTCCAGCCCTTCACCAAGTGGAACCAAGAAATAAAAAAACAAATATGGCTTGTTGAATAGATAGCATTAACTGACTAGTGTACAACCCGGACCCCTTTTAACTGTGACGTCTGTAGCCAAATCGAAGCGCGACAACGAAGAACATATCAACTCAATTGCGCGGGAATGAGGGTCTTGAGGTTAGGGGTGTACAAACCAGGTTTTTTGCACATACGGATTCGGATTGGAACCCGTTCCTATTTGGGTCAACAAGAGTCAAAACCAGCTCGGGTCTGAACCAGGTTAAAGAAAGTCGAAAGATCGGGTTTGAAACTGGTTAGGGTCCTTTTGGGCTCCTAGTGTAGGGATTTTGCCCCCCCCCAAAATGGTTTTTTATTTCAGCTATTATGTCGTTAAAGGTGAGGAAAGGGTTAGGTTTTTTTTAAGAAGTCATTCTTTTACATTTTTTTTAAATTGTAACCAAGTCATTCTTTTACATTTTTACAGAGTTTATTTTGGTCCCTGTGGTTTTGGGTAGTTTTGCCGCTTTAGTCCAAAACTTTCATTTTGGTCCCTGTGGTTTCAGTTTTGTGTCATTTTAGTCCAAAAATGAAATCATGTCATATTTCTTAAATTAAATCCTGCTTTTTTGTCCTTATCCTCAGGGGCAAAATGGTCATTTCCAACTTTTATTATAACAATTTATTAATTAAAATAACAAAATTAAACTCTACCACCACCTCCTCCACCTTCACAACCTGCAACCACCTCCACCCTCACCACCACCTCTGCCTCCGCTGAACCACCACCACCGTTGTACCATCACCACGGCTGAACCACAACCAGCCCTCGAATCACCCAGAACAGAGACCACCACTTGCCGTCCAGAATAGAGACCAATCTCTGTCGTCCAGAACAGAGACCACCACCCCGGCCGCCCCTTCGTGTAAACTCCCACACACCTACCACGCCCTGACACCCACAACCAGCCCTCAAATCACCCAGCAGAGAACCAACCTTGCGTCAAAGCACCAATCCTGCCTCTCGAACAACACACCACCGCCCTCTTCAAACATGCAACCACCTACCACCTTCACTGCCACCAACTCGCCCCTAAACCTCTACCACTACCACAACCGTCACGCCCTCTCTTGAAAGCAGAGCAAATCCCGATTAACTCCTAATCTCGCCAAAAATTCCTCCTCCACACCGTCACATTCACGGATAGGTAGAGGACGGTGTAATTGATTGGAAACAGAGTTGGGCGAGGCGAACGGCGAGAATTAGGGTAGGAGTTATGGTGGCGTTGTACTGCTGAGGACAGGCGGCGAGTGGAACGGGTCGCCGAGAAGATGGTGGTCGAGAGAGAGATGAGAGGGGGTTCATGGTGGGGTGTGCTGCTGTGCTCTAGAGAGAGATGAGAGAGACAGAGGCAGAGGGGTATTTATAGAGAGAGACAAAGGGGTTTTTAAAATGACCATTTTGCCCTTGAGGAAAAGGACAAAAAACCAGTTTTTTTAGAAATATAACCTGATTTCATTTTTGGATCAAAATGGTAACAAAATTGAAACGATATGGACCCAGATGCAAAAGGTTTGAGATTTGGACTAAAGTGACAAAATTGACCAAACCTCAAGGACCAAAATGGCAGTTTACTCGTTTTTAAAATTTGTAACATGTATTCTCTTTTAAAAAACATATATTTAAGTTATAAATGCTAAAGATACTTTGCATGACTCTTAAAAGAAACTTGTAAAAAAACATTACTGAAGATTTTGAATTTTTAAATGCGGGTTTGCAAGTAAAAATTATTTTTTCATTAAAAAGAGTAAAGGTGAAATCTATATCTACATCTATCTATCTCCCTTCTCTGTTAAAGGAGATATGTGGTTATGTAAGAAAGCTATGCCAACAATGCATTTCATATGTAATTATTGCATCATCATAAATCACTTATTTAAATACTTGTAAAATCTATTTAAATAACTTGAGGGTAAATTCAAACCTGAATGAATCTGTGCTCTCTCCTGCCTTATTTATAACCTCTTTCTCCCACAAGAAATCCTTCATAAATAAGCTCTACAAATCATCGTGCCTTTCTAGATCCGACGACTCTAAAAATCACTGCCTCAAATCGGAGAGAACCAAACTCACTAATCATCTTCAATTTCTCTTTATACAATCCTAAAGTTCCAGATCCATTTCAGATCTTCACTAAGCCTAACAGGCCCGCTATGAAATTCAAAATATGCGTGTAAACTGTTAAACGGAGTGATGATGAATTCAGATCGTTAAAAATTAGGGTTTACATCGATGCAGAAGCTCATGGAAGACCCACCTGTTCATGTTCCAAGTTTAATTTCTTCACTGAAGGTATCCGGTAGCTAAATTAAGCCCTAATTCTCTCCATTTTTAACTCAGCTATTAATTTTTTTAATTATTATTATCATTTCATCGTTATTATTTGTGCTAAATTTGACGAATCAATAGCCAAATCAGTAGTAGTAGTAGTAGTTACGTATTCACTCTCTGAATCTGTTTCAATGTATTTGATTACAAATAGTTGTGGTTTTCATATTGTATAATCACTATAATGATGACTCATAGTATAAGTGGCGATAGGTGTTACGGATACAATCGGTTTGATATGGAAGTTTGAATTATAGTTTGTGTTTATGTATCTGTTAACATCTTAGGTTTTTGTTAGGAATTTGCAAAAAGGGCATTTACATATTTCTATTGTGTAATCAGCTATGGAATTTGAGAATTCCTAAGTTCGTGACGTTCTGGAGTTTCATAGAGGCAAGGTTTTTACTTAAAACATTATATTGTCTTTGATTTACATGGACTATAACTTGCTGGATTATCATGTTTGTTTTGTTATCAAATTAATAGTTGCGGGATTACACTGGAGTTCATGTTGTATTCCGCTATGTTACTATTTTTTTTCCTTAATTTTGTAGGAAAATGATGAAGAGTGTGATGGACTGATGAAAGCAAAGAGCGCATTTACAGATTTCTATTGTGTAATTAGATATGGAATTTTAGAATTCCTAAGTTCGTGACGTTTTGGAGTTTCATTTATGCAAGGTGAGATCTTGCTGGAGTTTCATTTTATTTTTTATTTATATTTTTTTGAACAAAAATGAACTGATGGATAAATAATAGAAGACATAACTCGTGGCAAAAGCTTGGGAATATGAATCCGCATGTGGCTATGGAGAAGTATATAGCTCTTCGGAGTTGGCTCCTGGATGGTCTCAAGGGATTCATTCTTTTGTAAGTGTTGATGTTTTAATTTACATATATATGATATTTGATCATGTTTTGATTTAGTAGAATCGAAGGAAGTTACAGACTTACAGTTGACCTTTTTTTTAAGTTAAACTGTGTTCTTGATTTGAATGCCATGATTTTAATACAAGAAATTTGATTTAACTGGACCATTAATATATATACTTTTTTTCGAGTTTTCACCGGTTTAGGATTAAGTTTATAACAATATATAATATTTTTATTTATTATATAATATTTTTATTTTATCGTCTGAGTTGACTTTTTTTAAAAGTTAAACTGCGTACGTCCGTAACTTGCGTCGAGTCGTAAATATATAATATTTTTATTTTATCGTCCGAGTCGTCCGTAACGAGCGTAGTCAGTGCATTTTTTTTAAAGAAGTCAAAATGATCATCTATTGCATTTAAAAAAAAAACTTCTAAATTAGTTATATTTTGTATAGGAATCATGGAGACAACACATAACAGGTGCTAACCACAGGGAAATAACCAGAGTTTCTTTCTACTGCATAATTGATGGTTGGATGGCTATGCTTGTGCTGATACTATTTGATCTTTTGCAAATCTTTGTCGCTATTTCTGATAAGTATTTATCTCGTCAAAAATCAGGAGACGATGGAAGGTTTATAAATGACGGAAACTCTTTCGGGAATTTAAGGGAGGAATCTATGGCACTTCCAACTTCTTCTGGACCAGCTAAGCTAGAGATTCCAAGAAAAGGGCCAATCGCTGCACTTAATGAATTAGTAATATTTCATTTCATTATATATTAGTAAAAGAGTTAAATGCTTGGTTGGTCCCTGTGGTTTGCAAAAACTGCAGACTTGGTCCTAGTGGTTTACTAATTACACGTGTGGTACCAAAACTTGTCAAAAATGAACTCGCTTGGTCCCTAGCCCTAACATCAGTTAAATATCTCTGTTAAAACACTCCATGTGCTTGGCACATAAGGGTAATTTGGTCCTTTCAGTCCAGCCCACTTTAAAAAGAGTTAAATACCACCCCCACCCCATTCTTCTTCCCCAAACCACCACCATCTCATCTCCTCCACCGAATACCCACCACCACTTAACTTCCACTCACCACCATGATATGCTGCTGGAAAAACGAGCCCACCACCACACAACTATATACGATCAAAGTAGAGTAGATGTGGTGGACTTCTTACAAATAAATCTCATCACTGTATATAACAAATAGAGTAATTACAATTTACACATAACCGACTTTCATACAATAAAATCAATCTCTTCACTGATAGATTCCTTCTAACTAAACCTATTTTCCAAACCTAGAATTACCAAACCCTAGCTAAAATTTAGCTCTCACTCTCAACATCAAGCCAACACTTTTTGCAATTAGTCACTTTCTAGAAACAAAAACAAAATTTCTTCACCAACATCAGGTAAACTAATCAATCTAAAAGAGATCATTCAACCATACATAATAACAATCTCAAAACACACAAATCTACACAATAAACTTATTCAAAACATATCCGAAATCAAATTAACATAAAGCAACAACAAAACAACATAATTGAAAGCACTAACACTCCTCCGGCGACACTTCCGGCGATGAGAGACTTGCAGATGGAGAGTAAAGCGTGGCGGCTGGGAGCCTTGACACCTTCACTAATGATCTTAGCTTCTTCAGCGAGATTAGCGATCGTAGCGCTCGTTTTACCTACCACATCCTCTAACGCCATGTGAGCGGCCTAATATATCTGTATGATCTTCTCCGATGAGATGGTAGTGGTGGTTTGGGGAAGAAGAAGGGGGTGGGGGTATTTAACTCCTTTTATAGTGGCTGGACTGAAGGACCAAATTACCTTCATGTGCCAAGCACATGGGGTGTTTTAACAGAGATATTTAACTGATGTTAGGGCTGGGGACCAAGCGAGTTTATTTTTGACAAGTTTTGGTACCACGCATGTAATTAGTAAACCACTAGGACCAAGTCTGCAATTTTTGCAAACCACAAGGACCAACCAAGCATTTAACTCTAGTATTTATTAACCAAATACCTAATGTTTCATTTCAGTGCATGATGGAAGGTTTGGCTTTGACTTTTCAACCTCAGCTTCAAGTCTCAACCAATATGGGCCATAACAATGAATCATATGCACAGGTACGACCTGATGTATGGTTCATACTATCATTTATACCCATCTATGTTTCTTTTCTTTTTTTATTCAATTCGTATTTTGATCATGTTCTCAGGTTGAAATAGATGGTGAAGTGTGGGGTAAGGGAATCGGGTTAACATGGGACGAAGCAGGGACATAATTACATATCTCCTTTTGTATTATTACAATAAGGGAACTTTTTTTTAGTAAAAATGATTTATGAGGTCTTATGCATTAAAAATATACGCTTTGGTTAAGCAATTTTCATGTTTTACTTTACATTTCAGGCTGCAGAAACTGCTTTGTAAATTTGAAAGCGAGAATCGGGCTATACCCTCAAAAACGTCAACCTTCTCCCAGTTCACTTCACTTAAAACATTTAACGTTTTATTTCTATATATACATTTTCAAAGAAATGTAAGCCTACTGGTTTTGTTTTGTTTATATGGATCACAGATCATTTCAAGGAAGCCCATGAAACAGTTTCGACCAGAATACCCAAGAATTTTGCAAAGAATGCCTTCTTCAGCAAGATACCCCAAGAACGCTTCCCCTGTTCCTTAACAAATCCCCTTCTTGGTACAAATTTTCAACTGTATTAATGGATTCTTAACAACTTAACGACAAACTACTATACCATGATCGGTAGTTAAATACCTGTTTGTGAATGAAACCGTCCGGGTTAAGTCAAGACAAGACCGTTTGGTTGTCGAACTTGGATACATGGTTACAATGATGTGGGGAAAAGCAAAATCTATATGATGGGCGAAAACTGCCAATAGCTCCACTAATGTTGGGATGAATGGGTGATATTAAAAGGATGGGTTGTTCTTAGAGCCCGTGTTCATGTTCACATTTTTACAAACAACTCTTTAAATAATTTCACATCATATTTTACATATAAACGTAGACAAAAACTTTTATCATTATCATTATACTTATAACACTAACAACAACACGTTCATCAGACGGTGTCTACCTAGTACTATATAATAAAGTAAACCTATAGAAGACACGTATCATGTTACTAAGCATTCTCAGAAGCGTTTTCCGTCCATTTTTTCTCTAATTTAATTAATATCTTTTAGGTTTAAATATTATTTATATATTTCCTAACTGATAAGTGATAAACATAATTATAGATTAACTGATAAGTGATAGCCATAATTATAAATAATTTTTATTTTTTATTTTACGTATTTTTTAGGTTTATATAGTATTTATATATTTTCTAACTGGTAAATAATAAGCCATAATTATAGATAAGTTTTTATTTTTTTATTTTACGTAATTCAAATATTATTTATATATTTTCGCTAATTTAATTAATATCTTTTAGGTTTAAATATTATTTATATGTTTCCTAACTGATAAATGATAAGCCATAATTATAGATAAGTTTTATTTTATATTTTACTTATTTTTTAGGTTTATATATTTCCTAATTGATAAATGATAAACCATAATTATAGATAAGTTTTTTTTTTATTTCACGTATTCTTTAGATTCAAATATTATTTGTATAGACAAAAGATCAAATACAAATACCCTTATCATCAAAGCGTATGAATAGGGTGAAAAGGTAAAAAAATGTGCGGTGACATTTATGTAATTATTTACTCGTAAGGAAAAATTGCATGTTTTGTCCTTTATCTTAACACCATTTTGCAGGCAGTGTCCTTTTTAATGAATGTTGATGGTTTTGCCCTTTATACGAAACTTTGTTGCACGTTACATCCTTTGGCCCTAACTCAGTTAGATTTTCTGGTTAAATTTGGTCACATGCAAGTCACGTGAGGGTAGTTTAGTCTTTGTATGTATAAAGGCCCCACCCCCATGCCTCATCCTCTTCTTCATCCTACTAATACCACCTGCAACCCCAATGTCATCACCCAACTTCAACCAAACAACCACCGAAACCCTCAATTCTCCCTCCATCTTCAACCATCAAAATACTAATTAACAACCCCCATTTTCACTAGAATCAGTAAACCCAAATCACCTAACTACAAAGTTCTATATTTGATAATTATGACTTAAACTGGTTATTACCCTAACAACAAAATAACAAACTCACCTTCTCCACAGAAGCACTCCATGAAAGCACAAGCCCTATAAACACAATAAAGAAGAACGGCCACCATAGATCCCAATTTCACAACGCTTTTCCCAGATCTTCACGAAACGGATTCGGAAACACAACTAACTTCAAATTACAAACAATCCTCGTCAGATGCTTCACAGTATCCCACACCGGCTCCGTCAACGTGTTCTGCGCCAGTCTGAATCCTGTCATGCTCGACGAGATCTGTGTAATTTGAAACGGTTTGTCAGAAAAGATCAGTTTCCCTTGACGGAATCTTAGATCGGAAGTCGATTCAACAACCTGTTTCACTCCAAAATCGGTACCCACCAAAGTCCATCATTAGAAACATAAATTGACGAATACCCAGATGCCTTTAGCTCAAACTAACAACACCCAGATGATATAAAAAGTCGTGGTGTGGTAGGTGTGTTGATGGTGGTCGCGATGGCAGTGGCGGGTTGATGGTGGTGGCGGTGACAGGTGGGTCAATGGTGGTGACGGTGTTGAGAGGTGAGAGGGAAAGAGAGAGATCTGTGTGTGTGAGTGGTGGAGAGAAAGAGAGTTGGCTAGGCCTGTAAATGAACCGAACGTTCATGAACTTGTTCAACGGGAAGTTTGTTTATGTTCGTTTATTTAATAAACGAACGAACACAAACAAAAATTTTTGTTTGTTTAGTTAAATGAACGAACATGAACACATCTTGTGTTCGTCCGTTTATGTTCGTGAACATTCATGTATGTTCGTTCATTTGTGCTCGTTTATTTACTTTCGTTTATGTTCGCTTAAATTTTAGTAATACCTAAATAGTTATATTTATATAAATATTAGGTTTTCTAACTAATTATATAAATATAACTAAGCAGTTTTTGAGTTTTCTAGTAAGAAAAAAGTAATATTTAAATTTTTTTATTATAGCGTAACTGCACTTAATATTTATATAAAAACTACTTAATTTCAGTATCTATGAACCCTAATCTAGATGTGTTTTCGGATTAATTGTAATATATTAGACTTGTTTGTTTGTGTTCACTAATGTTAAATTATGTTTGTTTTTATTTGTTCAGTTATGTTCATTTGTGTTCGTTTATGTTTATTCAATTATATTAATTTATGTTTATTCAAATATGTTCAGTAATTTATTTTTGTTTATGTTCGTTTGTGTTTGTTTATGTTCGTGAACTATTCATTTAGGCTTTAAACGAACGAACATAAACGAACATGAACATGCTTAATTTCTTAATGAACGAACACGATCAAAAAAATGCGTTCGGTTATATGTGCGTGTTCGCTGAAAGTTAAATGAAAGAACACGAACATGCCTACGTTCGTGTTCGTTCGGTTCGTTTACAGACCTAGAGTTGGCAGATAGTGTGGGTGGGGGACGGTGTTGCCGGTGTTGGTGGTTGGTGTGTTGATGGCAGGTGGGGTGTTGGTGGTGGCGGTGACGGGTTGATGGAGGTGGCGGTGGCGGGGGCGGGTTGATCAATGGTGGTGATGGTGTTGAGAGGTGGGAGAGAGAGAGAGAGAGATCTGTGTGTGTGAGTGGTAGAAATTGATCAATGGTGGTGATGGTGTTGAGAGGTGGGAGAGAGAGAGAGATATGTGTGTGTGTGAGTGGTAGAAAGAGAGAGATGTATAGAGAGAAAGAGAGTTGTGTATGTATATATTAATAATAATAATAATATTTTGTTTAATTTTTACATAATATTAAATAAAGGGATAAAAAGACTAAAATACTCTTGAGTAACAAAATTTAACCAGAAAATCTAACTGGGTTAGGGCCAAAGGATGTATCGTGCAACAAAATTCCTTGTAAAGGGCAAGATCAGTCAACATTCGTTAAAAATGATACCGCCTGCAAAATGGTATTAAGATAAAGGACAAAACGTGTAATTTTTCCTTATCTAAATTACCCTACAAATGATCTTGTAGGGTAATTTTGATCTTATAGGGTAATTTCGTAAAATGTTTTTGTAGGGTAATTTGGATCTTGTAAGGTAATTTTGTAGAGTATCATAAATTACTCACAAATGATCTTGTAGAGTAATTTTGAACTGTATGTTGTTTAATAAATTTGTAGAGTAATTTTGTTACACTTGTAAAGTAATTTTGATAATTACCCTACAAGATTGTTTTACAAAATTACTCTATAAGATAAAATTACCCTACAAAATCATTTGTAGAGTAATTTTGATAATTATCCTACGTACAAATAATTACAAAAATGCCACCACGTTTTTTTTTCATGTCTTTCGTATGTTTTGTACGATAAGACACTTTGTACTTGAACTTTCCTCTATTTATATATTTCCTAACTGAATTCATTTAATTACTTTACAAATTTCATAATATTATTAAACTTCTTTATTATTATTAGAAAAAAGAGTAAGTATGTTGGTTTTTATGGTATTTGCATTATTATTATTATTATTATTATTATTATTATATTAGAAAAAGAAAAGTATGTTGGTTTTTATGGTATTTGCCCTATTATTATTATTAGAAAAAAAAAATATGTTTGTTTTTATGGTATTTGCCCTATTATTATTGTTGTTATTATTATTATTATTATTTGGTTCTATAACCAGGATGTTACATAAATGAAACTACATAAGAGATAATCGGCTTATAGCCTAGCGCTATCATGACGTATGATAAATGTGTCCCTACAAATTATCTAACAAACTGCATAAAATACTTTTATTGTTTATGTTGTTATCATTTTGTGTCATATGTTATAATTTAATGAGCCGAATATTTATTTCCTCTTATTTCACTCTCTTTCGGATTCCATTATTCAGATTTAAAATTTTAATTAAAAAAGATCAATAATATCTTATCACATGTTTTATAATATTTTAATCTTCATTACTAGTATATATTTATTTTATTCAACCGGTGAAATACACGAGATTCTAATATAGCATTTGATATACAAAGGCCTATTTTTTTAATCTTAATAAAATATGTCAAAATACGATTCTTTTTTCAAATTATAAAAAGCCAAATTTTCTATTTGACTTTCCAATTGCAATTGGTGTTCTCGTGCTGGAGCTTGATCAAACAAGAGATTTTTTTGTCCAACTCGTCCAACCTCGATGGACCCGGGGGATTAATCGAGGAGGTTGATTGGGACCTTGTTGCGACCTTGTGTTACACTCCGATTTTGTAACATTTGTAAAAAAACGGGTTTTCAAAACCCGCTCCGTTTTGTAATCGAATATCAAGTTATAAAAGTTATGTCGAATATTTATGATTATTTTTATTTAAAACAATACATAAATAATAAATAAACTAAACTATAAAAATTATATTTGATGAAAAGTTAAAATAAAATAAATAAAAAAATTATAACGCTGCCGGGACTCGAACCCGGGTCAGCCAAGACACCCTTCAACAACTTAACACTCACTCCCAAGACCACTCCGCCACATTGTGTTTTCTGCTAACTCTAGGAATACAAATGAAATTTATACACAAACCCAGTTAAAACCGATGGCGCCATCTGAGAAACGGTAATCGGCAAACCAATCGTCAAATCGTTGTTTATTTCACACATTCAGTTTATAACCGATGCACGACGGTTTTTAATCAATCGGAAATTGATTAAACTTAAAGACTCATCATTGTCAGTTTTTAAAACCGAAAAATCATCAAGTTCAGAATTACACAAACTCCAGACCACTCTCGCGATTCAGAGATATCATACCAATACTCCATTTCATTTTCGTCGCATTTTCAGACCATCAGAGCGCCTCGCCGGAATTTTCTGCAAAAGTCGCCGGAAAACCGTATTCAACTCAAACCGGTAAAATACTTCTACTTTACGGTTTCAATCTATTGTTAGAACCTTACTAACATTAACCCATCGCTCATAATCAACCACAGACGACATTGCTGGACTTTCTGTTTTCGCCGGAAAACTTCTGGAATTGTCGAAAACTAGTTGATTACCGGTATGCTCAATCCAACGTACTGATAATCAATACTCATTAGTTCAATTTCACATCTAATCCCTTAAACCTGTTAATTGATTCTCACAGCCGAAGGTTTCAAAAACAGAGCCGACAAGTTTCGCCGGATTCTCTGAAGAAGACGATCTGTTCGGTATCTTCTTTCCCCAAACTTTTCGGTTCAATGCATTCAAACTGGACATCATGTTCTTTAACTAAATTAATCGCGTATCGGTTGTTTGATTGATGTCTGCATTTGTAATGAAGAAGACGAGTTCAGTGATGACATAAGGATAATTAAAATCGGAATTATAAACGGGTTAGACACACAGTCCAGCGGTGGACTGTGTGCAAACAAAAACCATACACGTCCCGAGTTCGATCCCTGCTCCACGCACACCTTGTGTAATAAAATGCCTTTTTGATAAAAAACTAAACCGGGTTAACTCGGTTAGTTGTTAAGTATAATAAAAACCGAGATAATAACCAGGTTAGACACACAGTCCAGCGGTGGACTGTGTGCAACATGAACCATACGTCGTGCGTTCGAAACCCGTCACGAGCACCGGTCCGATTGAATTAAAATGTTTTTGCAAATAAAGGAAATTCGGTTAAATTGAATAAGTGTATAAGTATAATTAAAAACAAGATTATTTCGGGTTAGACACGTAGCTCAGTTGGTAGAGCTGCGTGCACGCGAACGGGAGGTCTCGGGTTCGAGCCTCACCCGGCGCAGATTAATTCGTTGACCGAACCGGTCAACGGTCAACGCTAAATAAACAATTTTTTTTATATTTTTATTTATTTAAGTTAATTTAAAAATCAATTAAAAATACTTAAAAATAACATTTTTAAGGATAGAAAATAGCCATAAACTCACAAAAATATATCTAAAAATTTCATTAAAATCCTTAATAAAATCTACCCATTTAATATATTTTTCCGTTATTATTTAGGTTAGTAATCCTCGTTATTCCGCTCATCTAATTCGTGCGCATATCACCATCTCAAATCCAACGCACCCAAGGTGAGTGAATCTTACAAATTCCCCATTTTAATCACGTTTTGGGGTGTATCATGTGTCTTTGTATATATATATTATTACTAAACCATTGTGCATACATCATATCATGAACTTGTGTATTCAGTTTGTTGTGTTAAGTAGTTATTATTGGATGCAATTTATTATTCAGTACATGCAAATTCATAGGCCGCCGCTCCCCATTACATTATGAGCGTTGAGCATGTTCCCCATTTTATTATGCGGTTGAACCTGGCGTGCCCACATACGATCGGCTCCGTTTGATTGAGCCTTGATCGCACAGACATTTTCATTTTCAGTACATGCAATACGATCGGCTCCGTTTGATTGAGCCTTGATCGCACAGTTTCATTTATGTTATTTACAGTATGATGTTGGTATGTTCATGTATGCTGCCATGTGATATTGTATGTTATAGTTGTGACTGCTATTTGCCATCACTTGATTATTTACATTTGCTCATCTATGATTATGCACAATTGTTCATTGATAAACTAACCATAAATTCATTAACAAATGTTTATCTAATAAGGTTCTCTCGCCAACTTATGTTGACCCCAAAAACCCCCATTTTGCACATGATACAGGTGAAGCAGCTGCAGCTAGGAACACATAGGACTTGGACTAGAAGAATAAAACGATTTAGTGTTGGGATTGTTATGCTTGGCTTATTTCCTTTGTATTGAATGAACATGTTTGGATATTTGAAAATGTAACTTTGACTTTATTAAATATGAAACATAATAGTAAATGTCATGAGCTTTGGTGATAACCCAATTATGCCCCGACTCTTATTCCGCTGCGGGTCGGGGTATGACAGATTTCCCCGTGGAGTCGTAAATTTTAGACATCATAGGTCTTTTTCCTATTGGAGTCGCAAATTTCAAAGTTAGACCGAACCTTATACAGCCTACTATTGAGGTTCGCCATTTGTAAGTCTATCTTTAAAAATACGTCACCTTTCATTGATAAATACTATTCACTGACTCATTTGAAAAATCAAGATAACCATTTGGTAATTGTTTGATAGTCATTGGGAAGATTCTTGTTACCAGATTTACATGCTTGTTATACATTCGGGGACCAGTGCTCAAAACCAGTTCATGATTAATATACACAACATTTAATATTTGTGTCTGTCAGGTGTATGCCTACACCCCCACACTATTTATGGTCATTATAATTAATGAGTCGAGACGTCCGGACACGGTACTCTTAACCCTCGATTGTTTTAATGTTAATCAAGTATAACAGATTAAACCGGGTTATTAACATTCTTCGAAAGTATTTGCCCATTTTTACAATATCCGCTCCAAATGGCTATTGCCATATCTCAAGTTTTATAAATAAAAATAGGCTAAAAAGTATCTACACCTTTGCCGTTAACATTTCGACGCCGTTAATTTTTTGTCACGGTTCTACGCCTTTGCTGCAACACGCGTGGTTACGTTTGATCTACAAAGCAAAGCCATTTGAATGTTCGACCCGTTTGAATGTTCGACCCGCCTCGAAGCACGGATTGGTACCCATTAGTTAAATAAAAGATGTGTAACAAAAGTTGATTATGCGAATATTTTTTGATTATCTTCATACAATTATATGTTTTTTTTTCTTTTTACTTTATAACAGAGTATATGTACAGTAAGTATTAAAGGGTACAACCTTTCACACTTGAGTAATTTACAAAACACAGAACTGATTTTTATTTGTATTATTTATTGTTTATTTGGTGGCTCAAAATCAACAAAGCCAAAAAAATCTAGTATTCCACGTGGCACAATAAGAACCATCATCTCACCCCTCAAAATCAGAAACCATATCCTGTAAACCAATGAGATGATGCTGACTTGTACACATCCTCATCCTTCAATCTTGTTAAGTTCCATAAATAAGTAACCCTCTAGTCTCCACTTCTCCACAATCTACAGACACCTTCATCAATCATTCACAGCCCCAATGGCCACCTCTGCAATCCAACAGTCAGCATTCGCCGGCCAGGCCGCGTTGAAGCCACAAAATGAATTCGTTAGGAAGACTGGCGGCTTCAACGGCGGCCGCTTCACCATGCGCCGGACCGTCAAAAGCGCACCACAAAGCATTTGGTATAAACATGCTCACGCCCTTTTGTTTTTTGTTTTTACTTACCACAGCTGAAGCTCGGCTCGGCTCCTTGTTATTTGTTAAATAATTTATATTTGTTTATAATTATTTTTATGTATAAATATAGTTAGAGTTTTATATATAGCACAAAATAACTTATTTATTTTAATAAAACTTTTATGTATAATAATATTACTATATAAATACGTATTTATATTATTAAATAAAAATATTATAAATAATTGCTTAGGCTTGCGAGTGAGCTCTAGCTCGCTCAATTAGTGAAGTTTGGGCTCGAGCCTGTTATTAAAAAAACTTATTTTCTTTTAAAAGATCTTGTTTAAGCTCGGTCCGATTCAAACTTTTGGCGAGCCGATTTCGAGCGGTACACTTAACCAACCCCATAGGCTAACTGAAATTTTAATCATTTTAACAGGTACGGACCTGACCGCCCTAAGTACTTGGGCCCATTCTCTGAGCAAACCCCATCATACCTAACCGGTGAATTCCCCGGTGACTACGGGTGGGACACCGCCGGATTATCCGCTGACCCTGAGACATTCGCCAAGAACCGTGAGCTTGAGGTGATCCACTCTAGGTGGGCCATGCTCGGTGCACTCGGGTGTGTGTTCCCCGAGGTTCTCGCCAAGAACGGTGTCAAGTTCGGTGAAGCGGTCTGGTTCAAGGCTGGTTCCCAGATTTTCTCCGAAGGTGGGCTCGACTACCTCGGGAACCCGAACTTGATCCATGCCCAGAGCATCTTGGCCATCTGGGCTTCTCAGGTTGTTCTCATGGGCCTGATTGAAGGATACCGTGTTGGTGGCGGCCCATTAGGTGAAGGGCTGGACAAGATTTACCCTGGGGGATCTTTTGACCCACTTGGGTTGGCTGATGACCCAGATGCATTTGCAGAGTTGAAGGTTAAGGAGCTTAAGAACGGTCGGTTGGCTATGTTTTCCATGTTTGGGTTCTTTGTTCAGGCCATTGTAACAGGAAAGGGCCCAATTGAGAACTTGTTTGACCATCTTAGTGACCCAGTAGCTAACAACGCATGGGCTTATGCCACCAACTTTGTGCCCGGAAAATAAGTTGAATGATTGTAAATTTGATTATGGTTATGGAGAAATGTTACAAGTTTTTGGCTATTTTAGTTACTTTTTTTTATTTTCACAAGAATATTAGCTACAACGTTTTGGTTTTATGATTAATTTAAATATACTTTATGGATTGTCAGTTTGGATAAAAAAAACTAGGGATTACGCAATTTAATAAATCGAATTAAACAAGTATTTTGACGGCAAATTTGAATCACTTATGAACCACTGGAGTATTATCGTAATAAAACAAATTTGAGAATTTGTATGAAATGTAATGCATAAGTGTTATGTTTACAGGTAAACAATAAGAAAAGTCATAGAAATTTAAACTAAAACAATGAAAGTTCAAACATTATAAAACACATAGAAATTTTGAACAAATAAATTATATTTTGACATTTTAATTAATTAAAGATAAACTTTCGCTATTATATATCAAACATTAAACCTTTATTCTTATATTGGTGTAAAAAATTATAGAGAAAATTATACAAACCCGTTAACCCGCGTTATTAGATTTGAGACATTCCCATGATTTTGAGATTGAAATCCGGCTACAAACATTAAAAAAAACAGTTAGAAGGGTTTGGGGACCATATCCTTGAGGATCACCTTTCTACGTTCAAATTAGTGTTTGATAGAAATATATAAGACATGTATCCAAGGGGCGAAGCATACAAGGGGCCGGGAGGGGCGCCTGACCCGCCGAACTTTTCGCTCAGTAGTGTAATATATGTAGTTTTTGTATAGAAATTCTTGGGTATATACGTTTTCAACCCCCCGGTTCTATAGAAATTTTTTGGTACATACGTTTTCGACCCCCCGTCATTCGGGTCAAGTTTCGCCACTGCATGTATCATGTATATATCTGAGCTCTAGATCGAAGAGTCCGACCTTTAGAGACAAGTAAGGAACTGCTAGAAACCTTGGCATGCTTAGTGCAATAGAATCCGAAGTCCAAACTCTTACAACCAATGAACCATCCCCTATATAGAGGCGCACAAACTGGTTAATTTCAATAACCCAGTTAATTCCACATTTTTACTTTTACCGGTTATTTTCGGTTAATTAACCGGGTTTTTTTTAATTATTCGGTTAACCAGTCTACTGGTTAACAACCGTTTCATACGCTAAATAATTATAACCGGTTACTAACCGACGATTAAAATTAACCACTAACCGGTTAATTAACATGTTCTTTTTTTTGCCCACCACTACCCCAATATAGAAAGAGATTGGGCCAATTCCTAAAACAGGAGCCCAGTAAAAAGCCAAAATGGAGCCCATCTACTCATCATTCTAGTATAGAGATGGGCAAAATCGGGTATTATTATTACCCGGAACCGGTTACAACCCGGAACCGGTTCTGCTTGGATGTCATTGGAACTGGGTATGGTGTGGAACCGGGTCCGGTTCCTACCCGGGTTCACAGCCAAGAATATGGAACCGTGTAGAACCGGGTACGGGTATTATGGAACCGGGTATGGTGTGGAACCGGGTATGGTGTGGAACCGGTTCCTGATAGTGTTCAGAACCGGTTCCTGACAGTAAAAATCTGACTTTTACTGTTCAGAACCGGTTCTGAACAGTAAAAAACCTGACTTTACTGTGCAGAACCGGTTCCTGACAGTAAAATCTGACTTTACTGTTCAGAACCGGTTCCTGATAAAATGTTACTGGTGGAACCGGTTCCTGATTAAAAAATCGTTTTTTTTTTATATAAACCCCTTCCTACTTACCGGTTCCTGATAAATGTTATTGTTGGTGTTTTAATAAAGTTTGTGTAACAATAATCGATTAAAATTGAAAACCCCTTCTATTGTGTTTTTTTACATCTATTTTTGGAACGCTACTATTGTGTTTTTTATGTTTGAATTTTATTATTAGTTACATTGATAAATAAAAATATTAACAATAATCGATTAAAATTAAAAAACAAATTAATCGGTTACAATATATAAAAAAAATTAACCGGTTACAAAAAAAAAATAAAAAATTACTCAGAACCGGTTCTAGTAAGATTTTATTTCTTTGATCGTTTACTAGCGGCAGGTGCAACACTTTCCGACGAGTTTCTCTTAGGTACGGGTACCTCGGTACAATCGTCGTCCGAATCGTTAGTCTCCACTTCTTCGTCCTCCTCTTCGTCAACAATTTTATGCTCTAACTCAACTTCATCTTCTAGACTAGTTTTATGTTGAACACGATCAACGGCATCCAAATGGTCCTTTAAGCATATTGCCATCTCTAGCGATTCCGGAGTTAGTCTTGTTCTTCTAATTGACAAAACCCTGCCACTAAGAGAAAACACACTTTCCGAAGCTACCGTGGAAGCTTGGACCGTTAGTATATCACGAGCCATGGTGGCTAGAATCGGGTATTCGGATTCTTTCGATTTCCACCATGCCAAAACATCAAATTTCCTATACTCCTCGGTGGTCATAGTAAGCGAATACTGATTTTTTTTATATCTCCCAAGTTCACTTGTTGGTTCACTACCCCTTTGTTGTCTAGCGGTCTCGTCTCTAACGACATTCAACATGGTTATAAGTGGATCCCCGCTTGTTTCATCGTTAGAGGCCGTGGTTATAAGTGAATATTTTTTTTGTTTTTTCTTTTAAAGTTGGATCCTCCTCATGCATATCCAACTTGTCATAAATTTCATCAATTAAAGCTTCAACACCCGGTACGTTTAAAGCTGGATTTAAAGCAGCGGCACATAGAAAAACGGGTGGTAGTTCTAAAAAATATTTTTAAAATTTTTGAATCATTGGTCTCGTCATATTCCTTAACATGTCACTAGAATTTTCAAACTTTTTAAAATTAGTTGTTATCAAATACAATTGGTCCACAACTTTAGAACTAGTAGGATAATAAACACCGGAAATCAAAGTCGTTGTAGTTTTAAAAACTTGTAAAAAAGTACTTAGGTTATTAATATTTTCCCAAGCCGTGTCGGGAAAGGGGACGACAAGGTACTCATCACTTAAAGTTGTATGAAAAGATTTTAAAGTGCCCATTTGCTTTATAGCCATTTCAAACATATGACAAGTTGAATTCCAACGAGTCGGTATATCCCAATTCGGTCCAATAATTTTTTGGTTGACATCTTTACAAAGTTTTTTATATTCTTGATATCTTTCTTTTCCACTTTTGAAAACATCTTGGAGCATAGCTCTAAATGCTATAATAAAATCCGATACAAATTGATCTTTTAAACCGGTTTGCACTACTAAGTTAATAATATGTGCAACACATCGTGTGTGAAAAAAAACACCATCAAGTATTGGTTTGTACTTCAACTTTAATTTTTCAATCGCCGTTGTGTTGTTTGAAGCGTTATCAAAGGATATTGAAAAATTTTTATCTTCTAAACCATATTTAATTATTGTGCCATTTATAATTTTATAAATATTTTCTCCCGTATGAGGAGAAGGAAACTCGTCAAACGCAATCGTACGCTTCATCATTTGCCATGTATCGGGATCAACCCAATGAGCGGTGACACATATGTACGATTCCGGTAAACCATGTGGAGCCGACCACACATCACTAGTTAGGTTTACACTAGTTTTTAAATTCTTAAAAAAAACAATTAAATCTTTTTTTGCATTTTCCCATAAACTTAAACAAAGACGTTTTAAAGTGCGACGACTTACATGTTTATAGCGAGGTTGTAGCGTCTCCCGAATAAGATTTGTAAGATTGGGGTCGTCGAAGTGTCCAAACGGCAACGCTTTTTGTATCACCAACTTCGCCATCCGATCGCGAGCTAATTTTTGCTCATAACGAAAAATGGTACCATCTTTGGAAAGTGGAACTTGACCGGATGTCATTTCCTTTAAAACTTTGCAATACTTATTAATATGCTTCGTTAACGTTGAGTTTGATTCCTTGGTTAATAACGATCCACAATGTTTACATTGAGCTTTTTGTGAGCCGTCACTCATCTCGACCAACTCCCAATTGCTCCAAACTTCCTTACTGCGATTATGAGACAATGTTCCAACCACATATGGAACCGAATGTTCTTGAGGAACATTGTTAACGGATTGGGAATTTGCGTTTTTGGAACTCTTTGAGGCCATTTGTTGATTAGAATGTGAAAAAGAACAAGAAGGAAATGTAACAAGAAGGATAGATATGAGAAATTGTGTGTTAAACAATAGATTTCAAAAAAATATATATAGAATCGGTTCTAACGGCCAGGAACCGGTTCCAACGGTCAGGAACCGGTTCCAACGGTAACTTTTTTAACGGCTATAACCGGTTCCAACGGTAACATTTTTAACGGATATAACCGGTTCCAACGGTAATATTACAACGGTTAGGAACCGGTTCCACGTAGGAACCGGGTACGGGTAGGAACCGGGTACGGTTAGGAACCGGTTCCTACCCGATTCAAATGGTAAAATTGTGGAACCGGGTTGGAACCAACGGGTATTTTGAACCCGGAATCGGTTCTACTTACTGTCGGGTAGGAACTGGAACCGGTTCCAGTTCGGTTCCACCGGTTCGGGTTCGGAACCGGTTTTTATGCCCATCTCTATTCTAGTATCAACCCCTAAACCGGGGGGTGACAATAAAGTTAAGTTGTAGACCAATCAGATAATGCTGTCTATTTTTTTTTCTATTTAACAAGCCATGTATATTATTAATTTAGGGGTGCAAACGAGCCGACCTGAACCCGAGCTCGATTAACATATTGAAGCTCGAGCTCGGCTCGATTCGAGCTTTGTTTCTAAAGCTCGAGCTCGGCTCGTAGGTAATTTTTCAGGCTCAAGCTCGGCCCGGGCTCGGCTCGTTTATTATTTCCTAATTAATTTATATTAATTATAGTTATAATTTTATATATAATTTAGTATTTTTTTCATAAATTTATAAATGTTAATCATTGGTATTTAAATATATATTTAATATATTAATAAAAATATATATAAACAATAGGATCGTTTACGCTCGCGAGCCGGCTCGAGCTCGATAAGCAAAGATCGGGCTCATTTAGTAAACGAGCTTGATTTTTAGGCTCGGGCTCGAGCTCGTTTAAGCTCGGCTCGTTCGAGCTTTTTTTCGAGCTGATCTCGAGTAGCTCGGCTCGTTTGCACCCCCAATTATTATTATTATTATTATTATTATTATTATTATTTTGTTTTTTTGTTTGCTTGGAAGAAATACAGGCGAAATATGTGAGCCATTTGCAGAAGAGGATCTCCTATCTCAATTCTCACACCACAAATCATAACCCAATCCAATAGAAATATGCTGACTTGTACACAACCTAACCCATCAAACATGTTATGTCCCCTTTATATATCACTCCAATTCTCCACCATCTACAACATACTTAACAAGCCACCATCTATCAATCTTCTTACACAAATGGCAACCTCTGCATTCCAACAGTCAGCATTCGCCGGCCAGGCGTCATTGAACCAACAAAATGAGCTCATTAAGAAGACCGGCAGCTTCAATGGCGGCCGATTCACAATGCGTCGCACTGTCAAAAGCGCACCACAAAGCATTTGGTAAAAGAAATCTTGCATATTCATGTTTTCACTTTTTTTATTTTCCAAAAATATATCAATGTAAACTAACCAAAATTATAACTGGTTTGATAGGTATGGGCCGGACCGTCCCAAGTACTTGGGCCCATTCTCGGAACAAACCCCATCATACTTCACCGGGGAATTCCCAGGTGACTACGGGTAGGACACCGCTGGATTATCCGCTGACCCCGAGACATTTGCCAAAAACCGTGAGCTCGAGGTGATCCACTCTCGGTGGGCCATGCTCGGTGCACTCGGGTGCGTGTTCCCCGAGATTCTTGCAAAGAACGGTGTCAAGTTCGGTGAAGCGGTCTGGTTCAAGGCTGGTTCCCAGATTTTCTCCGAAGGCGGGCTCGACTACCTCGGGAACCCCAACTTGATCCATGCCCAGAGCATCTTAGCCATCTGGGCTTCTCAGGTTGTGCTTATGGGCCTCATTGAAGGGTACCGTGTTGGTGGGGGCCCATTAGGTGAAGGGCTGGACAAGATTTACCCTGGAGGGTCTTTTGACCCACTTGGGTTGGCTGATGACCCAGATGCATTTGCAGAGTTGAAGGTTAAGGAGCTTAAGAACGGTCGGTTGGCTATGTTTTCCATGTTCGGGCTCTTTGTTCAGGCCATTTTTACCGGAAAAGGCCCGATTGAGAACTTGTTTGATCATGCTAGTGATCCGGTAGCTAATAACGCATGGGCCTATGCTACCAACTTTGTGCCTGGAAAATGAGTTGAGTGATTGTAAATATTGATTATTGTAATACATTATTACAAGCAAAAGATTCCATATCTGAAGATTACCCTTTTTGTTGTGTGGTTGACCTTTTAATTTGAACTTTTGTGAGTTTGCATTGTAAGCTAACCATCTTTTGAACTTGTGTATTAGAAGTGTAAAATGGGCTGGTTGAGAAGTTTTAAGATGACCTGATCTGCAACAGCAAGAATATAGAAAGATGCCAACTTTTAAACATTTCAAGATACATGATTAGTAATCTAATAAATTTGCAGTAATTTGAAAGTGATGACTTTACTTCAACTAATTTAATCTAACTATGGTTTGGAGGGGTGCGCCAGGCCAAGGCAGTAGTGCAAGACCAAGGCGACGCTCAAAGACCCCAATAGCAAGCCATTGTTATGGGTCTTTCCCCATAAAAAATAAGATTAATATCAAGTGGGCCGATGGCCCACGTATCAGATATTAAACTGATAAGAACAGATGCTACACTTGATCTTACCCAAAAAGGGCCCGAGAAAGGTATGCTTTTTCTATTCTTGGGCCTCTGTTTATATACACCATGTTTTCATCTTTGTATTCTTCACTCAGCGATGTGGGACTGTTTATATACACCATGCACTAAAATAGATTAACAGATTACACCGATTAGATATCTATACTTTCTATAAAAGGAGATTAACCGCTGATTTAATTTTGTTTACGTGTCAACTTCTAAGGTATGCCACATAGGTTTGGATGATGTCATATTTATCAATTAACATTAGAATTAATTGACAATAATAATTGGCTCCAACTTCTTACACTTTTAAAAATTTGAAATATAGAAACTAATATTTGACTCTCATTCTTATTCTCATTCTCTCTCCCTCTATCTCTCTTTTCAAATTCCAACCCTAAATCTAAAGACACTGGCGACCATAAATTCTAGCTATGGTTGGTTTTCAGCCCTCCTGTATCACACGCATAAATCGATCTGCCTCCTACGCCCTATCTCCCCTGCCTCATCTCCTCCGCCCTATATCCTCCTCCGCCCTGGATCTCGAACACGATTAAGTAGCGACAAGTGTCAATCGAATTTGAACACGATGCGAACCGTTCTTCAATCAGGTAATTAATTTCAATCGAATTTATAGAACTGGTTCAATATACATCTGTTTTTGATTTCTAGGTTACAACTTTCTCTTTATATACGCTTATATTCAATTTGATCAATTAGTTAGGGTTTGTTGATTATTGATTTCGTTGAAACTATTGTTAATCCGAAAAACTGTTCATATGTAATCTGTTGAGAACTTAGACTGTTGATTTCGTTGATAATTGCTTAATTGTCTATCAATGTAGCAGATTTTTACACTGAAATTGATTTGTTGTTGTTTGGCTACTTGATTTATTAGGTTTTAGGTTTAATTGGTTGTATATTTGGTCATGACTGATGTTTTAGGGTTTATAATTTGGTCATGACTGATGTTTTAGGGTTTATAATTTGTATTTGTTTCATCTGTTTCAATTGATTTCAATGCAAAATTTATGTGTTATCGTAGTTTATATGTTGCTTGAATTTTTTTTTTTGTTATTTAGATGATTGAATGAGCAGATTACTGTCGGTTTATGCTGATTATCGGTGAATTTTGAGTTATTAGGTAAATTATCTCACAGATAGTTTATTTTTCCGTTTTTTATAATCTATTAAATTGTATTTGTTCTGTTGGTTGTGTACAGGATCCTGGTTCAGAGTCAAAGAGTGCCACGATAATTAGGAGGCATAATGAGTTGAAATCATCTGCTGGAAACGATGGTTTAGAAGTACTGTAGACCTGAAAAGTAATCAGGTGAAAGCCAATGCATTCATTCTTGCAACTTCTAAAACAAATATCGTATTGTCTAATGACAAGGATGATAAGTATGATAAATTGTTTAGGAGAATGAACCCACCCAGGTTCAGACATTTTTCTCTTTTTCTTATAGAAAAGGTTGATTCCATTAAAGTTTACTCATACCTGAGATTCTTTTCAACTTTTCGTTATCAGAGTTTTGATCAAATTGAGTCTTGTAAGAATGCTACGGTCATACAGGTATGCGTTGGTGACTATTTTTCTCATATTTAAAACTAATTAAGAGTTGATGTAATCATCTTCGAGTGGATGCGATTTTTCTTTTGCGAGAATCTATGTTTGATTCTGTAATTTGTGCACGTGATTGTTGGCTGAAACCAACTGGTGTCATGTAAGTTATTTCACAAGTTTATTAATTTGTTTGATATAGATTCCTCAAGTCTATGTTTAAATTGTTTTTATATTTAATTGTATGTATCCCAGCCGTGATCATATGGATGATTGGCATGGTGCTATTTTGAAAGAGATTGATTATTATTATTTTATAGCATTTTAATCATTTCTAAAGGATGCTATTATTTAATCCTGTAGAATTCTATGTGGAACAACCTGGATCAGATCAAGTAGTTGGAATAGGTGCTATTTTGAAAGAGATTGATTGTTTAACCGTTACTGCTGATGACATTCTCAAAGTTGGAGCTAGCATATCATCAACAATTACCATAAGGACACATGGCTATGTGGGTTTGGTAGCTGGTTCGATGTCCATTTTAAAGTGAGTTATTTTTACCATTATTTTTTTTATTCTGCATTACGTTCCAATGAGTCTTAGAGCTTAGCTAACTTTTTGTTTTTATTTTATAATGATAGGGAAGGACCGAGAATCCTGCTGAGTGTGAGGTCAAGTTGACAACGGCTCCCAATCATCTCGCATAGATGACGGCACACATTGAGGCCAACAGGTTAGTAACATTAAGTTTAAGAACTAAAACTGAGCTAAAACTAATTCATATTTTGGAACTTGGATTTGATGCTACCAAATACTGCATTGTACAATTAGGTTAGTTTATAATGGAAACAATGAAGTAAAGTTGATCTGCTAAGTACGCTAAGTACTGGTACACTAGGTTACTTGTCAAAAGTTTGAGGGTTAAAGAGAAGTTAGAAAGTATTGGGGCCTTTTTTTGTCAAGTTAGAAAGTACGTTTATGCTGAAAAGTTGTAGCAAAACACATTAAAGATGTATATTGGCATATGGTTTTCTAGGCATTTCAGTTTTTGCTGCACTTAATACTTTCATAAAGCATTTTGCATTCTAATGTAGATGTCGAGTCTTCAAGTTTCGGTGGCTGTGTTCATAAACAGTAGCGGATGTTTAAGTAATGACATTCAGACATTGATATGTGATTTTAAATAATACAAACAGAAATGACAACTACCAAAAAGGAACCTGACTAGAATTCCAATTTTGACTGGAATCTGATTCAAGAAAATGGGCAGGAAGTTGAACCACTTTACGGGCCTGGGTATACAGGTCTTACTAATCTTGGTAACAGGTAATTTTTTTGATGAAATATTTAAAAAGAAATCTATGCTAATGCCTCGTCTCATGCAGTTGCTATTTAGCTGCAACTATGCAAGTTATCTTTTCAACTTATTCGTTTTGCTCACGGTCGGCATACAATTTCTTTTCGATGGCATTATATTTATATTCATTCAGTTTCTACATGGTTTATTTCAACTTGTCTTCCCCTTTGCTACATACTACAAGAACCAAAGTTCGAAAATGGCTTTTTATATTGCTCCTGTTGATCCAACAATAGACCTGACTATGCAACGGTAATTTGTTATTGCATAAATAGTCTGTTAACAATCTAACAAATATTTTTAAAATACATTTAAAAAGGAAAGGGTTACCTTGGCCATTCATGTACTTTTGAAAAGGTACAGACCAAATTCAAAATTTTGGTCAACTACAAGGACCTTCTGTGTACTTTACTATTCTTTTTAATGCTGATGTAAGTTTATGTCTTTTAAACTTCTCTTTGCCAGTTCACAATGGGGATTAGCTTAACCTTTACTATTCTTTTCCAGGCATCCGGACATGAAGAGGCATGTAGAAAATTGCTACATTTTGACCATATGAAAAAGGTAAGATATGTCGTATGCGTTTGTTTATCTCTTTCGGCTACTAATTTTGACACTTTACAACACTAAGTTTGTTCTTTCAGCGAAATAAATGCTCAAGTTTTCTATTCAAATGCAGAGCAAAGAGAAGCGATAGTTGCTGCAGAGAGGCGTGCAGTTGATGAAGAGTGAAAAAAATAATCGAACTAAAAAATAAGGCATTAATGGACGTTTGAACTTTCCATTTTTCTTTGTATTGCTTATTAAAATACATTAAAGGTGACGGTCTACAGGTTTGCAATGGAACCGATAACAACTTTGTGGTTATAAATCAGAAAGGGATCGAAGGATCATCATTGGATCTTCTTGCTAGGGCAAGGGTAGCTGATACCAGATCAAAAGGAGAAATATGGAGCGATTGGTTTTGGCTTGTGTGATTCATTACAAAAGTGCAGTTCCAACATATTTGATGTTTCGATTTGGATGTTTTATTACGAGGAACATTGGATATTTAGATTGTGTATAATTAGAAGAGAATTTCGATTTGATGTTTCGATTTGGATCTTTTGTGATTTTTGGTGTTTAGTGTTGAAAATATTGAATTTTTATTTGTGGGTATATTTAGATTGTGTATAATTAGAAGAGAAAATTTCTAAAAACTACCTGTGTTTTCAGAATTTAAATCATATCTTGTGATCGGTTTTTTAGTATTTGATTCCGATTGTTATTAAAACTACCCGTGTGTTCACACGGGTCTTACTACTAGTAAATTTTAAGGTAAAGTGGACACACCTATTCATCATGCAAAAAACATAAAGCCTGCAAATAAACAGATATTAGTATAAATGAAATACGATAATGCTTAAACCAGAACGGCTGTATTATATCACTATAGTGCGAGTATGCATACGTTGCGATAGGATTACCAAATACTGATGTTTGTTCACCTAAGAAGCTTACTTATATCTGTGGTAAAACCTTCTCAGTGCCTAACAAGTTTAAGGCATAATAATGCATTAGGACAAACAAAAATATCATTAGGGTGTTTATAATCCTGCTGACATTTAAAGCACACCATTTCTCTCTGAGGGGAAGTTTTGGAGTTCAAGAAAGCTGGGGCGATATGTGATTCCGGTTAAGTAGCCATCACATGAACATGGCCATTCCGAAATGGACCATGGAAGCCATCAAGCGAGTAATGGATATGACAAAGACTTCTCTATTGACCCTTGCTTGCTAGGGGGGTATACCTCGGCTGAGACAGTGAAGAAGGATTTAATGGTATATCCCCTTGGAACGTCCATATCACTTTGTATTTCCTAGTATCTGTAACTGGTAAAAGATTATGGCATAACCTTCTCTATAGCCTTGATGACTAAGGAAGAATCATATATTCTCTAGTGATTGGATTGCATATGAAAGTCTCATCACAAAACCGACCAAACTGCCACAAACACAACAAACTGTTGACAGAGCCCACGTGAAGTATTTGGGAATCTTGAAAAATGATGGCAAGTATGGTTGTAAACGAACCGAACGTTCAGCAAACAGTTCATGAACCGTTTGGCGGAAAGTTCGTTTAGGTTCGTTCGATTAGCTTAACGAACGAACACGAACAAAAAATTTCGTTCGGTTAGCTTAACGAACGAACATGAACAAAGGTCTCGTTCGTTCGATTGTGTTCGTGAACGTTCGGTAATATGTTCGGTTATGTTCGTTCATGTTCATTCGGTTATATTAAAAATTAATAAATAATAAACATTTTATCTAAATATATTTAAAACTTGAACTCCTATTTTTTCTAAGTTAGCTAAAATTTGGACGTCCAAGACAGTCTTTGGGATAATTATGTGTAAGTTTGTTAAACTTGATTCATCGTTTGTTGGTTGGAGAAGATTTCTACTGTTTTGATTTATCATTTGATGGTTGTATTTAACTATTTAAGTCCAATGCTTAAGGTTAAGAATGTTTTTATTTTATATTCTCAAGTTAAATATTTGTTTATGTTCGTTTTTTATTCGCGACCATTGTTCACGAAATGTTTGCGAACAACTAAATTTCCTTAATGAACGAACACGAACTTAAACTTATGTTCGGTATGAGTTCGTGAACAGTTTGCGCACATGCTAATTTCCTTAACGAACGAACATGAACATGATCTTGTTCGTGTTCGTTCTGTTCGATTACAGCCCTAATGGCAAGATTTAGATCAAGGCTCATGATACAAATAATGGTTATCAAGTTCATCTTACATCGCCACCCACTTCAAAGTGCCCGGTTCATAGTAACCATTTGTCATGTCCTTGTTAGATGGATGATGAATCAAGAGACATGCAGGTGATCTTGAGAGGTGAAGATTCACAAAGTAGAATCTGAAGCAAGATTCCGCCATTTCTTGCATACACCTGTTGCAATGGATTGAGGACAGCGAAAAGACATAATTATCTAAATGAAGTCTAGACATAACTTGAAATATACGGAAACCAGATAACATTTGTTACAATCGATCTAGAGCTAAACTCTCAATTAGGTAACTGTAGATAAAAAAAATTAGCTATGGCCAAGGCAGTAGAGCAAGACCAAGGCGACGCTCAAAGACCCCAATAGCAAGCTATTGTGGTGGGTCTTTCCCCATAAAAATAAGATTAATATCGAGTGGCTCACATATCAGATATTAAACTGGTAAGAACAGATACTACAATTGATCTTAGCCAAAAGGCCGAGAAAGGTATGCTTTCTACATTAGTAGGCCTCTGTTTATATAGAGAGTTTCCTTCATCTTTATGCTCTTCATTCAGCCGAGGTGGGATTAGTAAGTATGTTTTCATCTTATATTTATATCTAACTAATAAAACTAGCGTTTGAAGTAGTGCTAACTAATTCATTGAGATGAAACAAAGAATGACTAGAATTCATTCATCCTAAAGTTTGTGATCTTTTATACAAAAGGTAGGATACAACATTAAGACGAGTAACTATTCAAGGTCTAGTACTGCTGAGCAGATTCTGTTTCGTCGATCTCCTCCATAACACCAAGCGAGCATGGGTGTGACTGCGTGAAACTGATGATTCAAAGGTATACCGGAAAAAGGTAACTAACCACTTCACGGTGATAGTTGCCGTACGCTTTTCAAGTTTCATCACACAATGATACCTCCATCTGAGCTTCTTGATCACTATGCATATGGGTCTAAGTAAAAACTGAAAAAAAAAATAAAAAGAAAATCTGACAGTGAAAAAATGATTGTAATGTACACGAGAGCTCTCCCTCACTTTAGGACAGTTACATGCCTAACGATTTCACATATGAATTAAATTAAACAAAGTAAAAAGATAAAAATAAAGTGTTTGTGCGCGTATGATTGGTGAAAAGTTGGTGAACCCCATGTTCCAATACTCTACGCCCGTTAACTCCCAAGTCGCAACACCCTCCTTTTTAATGCCCCTATGGGACAATTTATAACGCCCTTCCACGCTGATGTGGGCGTTAGAGCACTAAACATACACATAGTATAAGCTTAGATATTAGAGTAAAACACTAGTAAAGAGTTTATCAAACATGTTGATTTTGGGTTAGAATAATGTTAGATAGCACAATATGTAGAATTGACTGATAACACTTTCAACTTTCGATTTGTACATCCGCACTCCCAACTTTCAACTCGTTTTACTCTAGCACTCCCTAACTATCTGAACCCTAACCCAGTTAGTTTTTGTTGATGTGACCCCTTTTTGCTGACGTGGCATCTGACATCAGCTAACTGAGTTAGGATTCAGATGTTAGGGTGTGCAAGAAAATAAGTGAAGTTGGAACTTGGTAGTGTAGCGCTACAATCGAATGTTGTAAGTGTTATCGGGCAGTGGGTGAAGGTTGGAGTTATTTAAATCTAACATCCCAAAAACTAAATAGACATGGTTTTGCTTAACGAATGCAGGTGACTAATGACTAATGGATGCTACAATTGAATAGTTGATCTTTTAACCATTAAACACCAATAAAGTAAAAATACATGAAGTGATCGTAATTAACTAACAACATACTATCAGACGTTACAATCGTATACTTGGCCTTTTAACCATTAAACACAAATAAAGTAAATATACACAAAGTGATATGTTTCAACACACATGTTAAACACATGAATTACTCAAATCATCAAGCAATTCAACACTACGTGATATAAATGTCTGATATTAGTTATGAAATCAAATCGAATAAAATAACAACAGAAACCCTACACTCATTTGTGACCACGTGTGAATCAGCCACACTACTCATGATATCGATGGACTTTGATTTTAGGAAGCAATTGCAATGAACTAGATATAAGGATGCTTTTGTCACAAAAGTTGTTTCGTTTCCCCTTGCTCTCTGCTCTATATGAAGTGTGTGTTCAACTTTTGCGTGAAAAAATCACTTTTAAAACTCACAAATAACCACCAATAACTGCTTGAAATGATGTATGTAGTGTACCGTACGCTGGTCTTCAATTTTGTATGTCCAAATCAACATATTGTACGTTGGTCATCCAACTTTGTTGGTTTAATCGGTTCCTCTTGCATGTGTCCGTGACTTGTTGCTTGTATTATATTTTCAAATTTTGAATGTAACTACTCTCCCACTACTACCCTAGATATATAAACATATCAAAGTTACTACTAAAACATGCATTAGGGTGATAGGGTCTAGGGGCACTCCAAAATGAACTTGGTGAACTCAAGCCCGAGGGAATGCCACCTTATTTTTACCCAAATTGAACCGATGAACCCAAATTCTATTTTTTCATTTATTAAACAAAGATTAAATTATATTTAAAAACAAAACAAAACAATTTCCATATTATTAAATTAATACAAAAAAAATCTTCATACACCAAATTCAAATTTAATTTACTCACAATTAGAGAACATAAAAAACTAGAAGTCGCAACTCGCAAGGCCAACTCCACTTATTGGCTATGTCCTATTTACGTTTTAAGGATTACTTTAAGATCGGTACAATGTCTGCGGTTTTATAATGTCTTCGTACCCCAGTCAAATGTTCATCCTGAATAGGCGCAAGTTGCTATTCAATCACAATTTCATCTTTTATGTTTATTTTTCTTTGCCACTTAGAAACACTTATTTCTCTTGTTCCATCATTTTTTTGCCACTTAGAAACACTTCTCTATCTTCCTCCTCTCATTCCATCAACCATAGAACCAAACTTTTTTTGGTTGATGACTCGTCCAGATTCTTCAATTTTTGTGTCGGACTTGTCGGTGTTGATTCTTCTTTAAGGTCAGGTATTTGGCTAGTGAAACCTTTATTTGAACATGTGTAGTTGACAGGTTTCGATGTCTTTTTTTGGTGATTGATTGGTGAACTTTGCACCCATCAATGGAATGGCTTCCCATTTTGCATGGTTTCTTACAACTCCCATGTGTCCATATAGGGAAAACTTCTCCCCTTTTTCGCTTCTTGCTCGTCGTCCTTCGTTGTTTTCTTCATTATATAAAAATTTAACTTTCCACTAGACCATTGATGGCACTATATATTTCAATATATATATATATATATATAACTTCAAATTAAACTAGTAGATATTATACAACTTGGACGAAGAATCTGTTGAACCCACTCATCTTGAAATTCAAATCATTCCATTTTGAATATATTTGCTGTGTTTGGTTGTTTCCACCAAGTAGCGCTTTGAAATGTTCAAGAACTCGACCCCAAAATGAGTAGGCCTTTTGTTGATATTCGACTTTGAGTCTTCATAAATACAAAGAAAAGTCTTAGCCAAAGCTACTTCTTGTTTGGTTGAGGCCCAGAACTTTCGAATGAGGTTTTCACTATCATCCAAATCTTCTTCTTTGTGTTCTTCATCATCATTAGTCGGGAGCTGGCTTTCTTTAACATAGTTTGGTTATGGTATGGTAGGTTTTGGTAGCGGGCGTTTGGGTAACAATATGCAATACAGTCAAATGGTGGTTCATGTTGTGTGAGAAATGTGAACTGACCTGATTCAATTTGAATCGGCATGTTTGGCGCACGTGGATATTAAAAACGGTTGTGGCGAAACTGTTTCATTTTGGCTCAAACTTGAACCACCCTTCGACTTAGAGGATTTGTGTGTGGCCTTTGATTTTTGTTTTGGATCCATCTAATTATTAGAAGATATTTAAGTAAGTAGAAAATAGTTGTTGGTGGAAAAAAAAAATAGATTCGAATGATGCAATTTGTAGTGTAAAAAAATAATCTAATTTTCTTTATAAACCAACGGAAAAATTAAAGGAATATTGAATTTTAATAATTCCAACTATTCTATATTGGCCGCCAACAGTCCCAACTTAAAAAATAACCACTGGCAGTCCCAACTATTAACATATTGGCCTTTAATGGACCCTGACTAACAGAACCCTAACGTCGTTAGTCTCCGCTCGTTGGAAAAACGTTTTTGGCAAGAAAACTCAACCTTTTCGTCCCAAACCTTTTTGTAACCTTATTACGAACCTTTAAGAATTTTTTTCTAGTAAAAGCCCCAATTATTAAAGTCGTCTGGAAACTCCTTTTTCGCCAGAAAACTTCTTGTTTGCCGGAAAACTCACCACTTCCGTCCCAAAGCTCCTTGCAACCTTAGATCGGACCTTTAAAAACTTTTTTTTTCTGGCCAAAAAAGGTTTACCAACGATCGGAAACTAACGGCGTTAGGGTTCTGTTAGTTAGGGTCCATTGGACGCCAATATGTTAATAATTGTGACTGCCAATGGTTATTTTTGAAGTTGAGACTATTGGCAGCCAACGGTGAATAGTTTGGATTATTAAAATCCAATATTCCAAAATTAAAATGGTCAAAAAGATAAACGTTATCTCATCAGCTTCAACATTTGGTTCGCTATCAAAATTTCTCATCCCGATCCCCATCTTGAGCCAATTGCGACAATGTTCCGTCTAACCTGATGAACCCGAATCACTTACACCCTTAACTTAAGTTCCAACCGGGCAAAAACATCTGACCCGGACATGAGCCAACCAACTCATATCGTGTTAGACTATCCTACACACATTTACAAAGGGGGATTCCAAGCACCTCCTCCTTCAGTTGGTTGTCTAGTTGATGCACTAAAACCGGAAGAAAAGAAGAACCTCAACTGATACCTTCACAGCCGTCTGCCCTAATCTCAAAACAAAACCCTAGCTCTTTGGGTTTTCAATCTTTCATCACGAAATGGTAAAACCCTTAAACCCCAAATCTCTTTTTCATATCAGAAAATACCCCCCTTTATTGGGTTCTCTCAAATTTTCATCAAAATCCAATCTTTATGCTAACAATAACAACTCTACATACCCTAATTTAGTCAATAATGTTTCAAGAATCTTATCTGATCCTCATTGGTATAAAAACAAAGAACTTAAGCATGTTAGTCACAAAATCCTGCATACCCATGTTGCCAGAATTGTTACCTCTCATAAAAACATAGATGTAGTTATTCGCTTCTTTTATTGGATATCGAAAACCGATTGTTACAAGCATGATTTGAATTGTTACAAGGTGATGTTAAGTAGGTTAGCTAGCGAAGGCTGGTTTAGTGATACGGATCACATTACGGTTTTGATGGTGAAAGAGTGTGGGAATGAAGATGAGGTTTTAGGGGTTGTTGAGTATTTAAACGGGCTTAGACGTAAAGGGCTTGGTTACAGTTTGTATAGCTGTAACACGTTGTTGATTCGAATGGGGAAGTTTGAAATGATCGAGGCTGCGCGGGATTTGTTTATGCAGATGGTAAGTTATGGGGTTAAACCGAATTTGTTAACGTTTAATACCGTGATTAACATGTTGTGTAAAAAGGGGAAGGTTCAAGAGGCGAAAACGTTTCTTGATCAGATGGGTGAATATGATTTGTGTCCGGATGTTTTCACGTTCAGTTCTATGATTCTTGGATATTGTCGGAATAGAGATATAGAATCTGCGTTTAAGGTGTTTGATCGGATGGTGAAAGAAGGGTGCGATCCGAATGCAGCAACATACACTAATCTTATAAACGGGTTATGCAGCGTGGGTCGGGTCGATGAGGGATTGGACATGCTCAAGGAAATGATGGACAAAAACATTGAGCCAACTGTTTATACGTTCACGGTCCCAATCTCTTCGTTATGCGCAAGTGGGCTTGTGAAAAAGGCTATTGATCTTGTAATTATTATGAGGACGATGGGTTGTTCGCCAAATGTGCAGATCTATACGGCTCTTATAAGCGGGCTTTTCTGTGCCAGACAAGCCCGATTAGCAATTGGATTTTACCATAAGATGTTAAAAGATGGTTTGATTCCGAACACGGTTACTTTTAATGCTTTGATATATGGGTTAGGCGAGATAGGGCGGTCTGATGCTGCTTTTATGATTTTTGATTGGATGGAGGGGCAACATGGTAATTTGTCAAATGTTGTAACATACAATGAAATCATTAGAATCTTGTGCTTGATGAATAACTTTCAGAAGGGTATGGTTCTTTTGAGTAAAATGACGCAAGTAGGCCCTTTGCCAACTGTTGTTTCGTATAACATCTTAATTATTGGATTCCTTAAACAAAGGGATTTAAATAACGCAGTGAGGTTATTGAGCTTGATGAAGGCAAATGGATGCAAACCAGATGAGTGGACTTACGCCGAACTCATGTCGGGGTTCTGTCAAATAGGGGATCTTGATGGAGCGTTGGCTTTTTTCCGTGAAATGGTTGACCAAGGCTTGACACCTAATAAGGTCCATTTCACTAGTTTAATAGACGGTTATTGCAAAAAGGGGGAGGTAGAAGCCGCAATTTCGTTATTGGAAAAAATGGAAACGCATAATTGCAGGCCCAAGACCGAAACTTACAATGCGATCATATCTTGTTTATCGAAAAAGAATCAGTTGAGTGAAGCACAAAAGTTACGTGAGGAAATGGTAGAGAAAAACGTGTCTCAAACGTGATTACTTACACATCTTTAATCGATGGGCTTTGTCGAAATGGTAACATCGATTTCGCGTTCAAGATTTTTAGTGAAATGGAGAAAAAGAATTGCGTGCCGAATTTATTAACTTATAGTTCGTTAATTTACGGGTTGTGTTTGGAGGGTAGGGTAGATGAAGCAAAAATGTTACTTAAAGAAATGGAAATCAAAGGAATCGTTCCCGATCATGTGACATATACTTCATTGATTAATGGATATATTTCACTATATCAAGTGGATCATGCATTTTCACTTCTTCAAAGTATGATCAAAAGGGGTGCAAACCCAACTACCGAACTTTTTGTATCTTGAAGAAAGGTTTAGAAAATGAAAGCCGGACACATGTTGACTTTTGCAGATCAGATGAGAAGGGGTTGACTTTCGCTGATCTTTTCGTTAAAATGTCGGAATACGGTTGTGAACCGACGGTTGACACTTACAGTGAAATAATTGTTGGTTTGTGTAAAGAAGGAAAGAGTACCGAGGCAGTTGAATTGTTCAACAACATGAAAGCAAAATTTATAAGTCCGGATATGAACATATATACTTCACTTATAGTTGTTCACTGTAATAACTTAAAAGTGGAAACCGTTTTGGAGTTTTTTAATTTGATGACGGTAGAAGGGTTTGAACCAAATATCCAATCGTATAAAGCAATTATTTGTGGTTTATGCAAAAACGGGCAAGTGAGTAAAGCTCGTGAGCTATTTGAGAACATGCTGGATCAACGATGGGATGCAGATGAGATTGTTTGGACGGTCTTGATTGATGGGGTTCTTATGGAGGCTGATGTGGATATGTGTGTGCAGTTTATTCAAATAATGGGATCGAAGAATATTAATCCTAGTTTTCAGACATATGTCATGTTGGCAAAAGATATTTCCGCAGCCAATGAGAGTTGTGATATTCATGAGGTTGTTGATAAATTGAAGCAATACAGACGTAAGTCAACCGGTTAAGGTTTCTCTATATGAAATGTTGTATATAAATATGAGCTGGCACCTGTTTCCAGCTATGCAAACTCTTGGCGGTGAGCCGAACGGTTTATAAAGGTATGAATATGGTTCATTTTTGCATGTTGACTTTATGATAATGCTTATAGAAGATCATGGTCTAATCAGGTGGTCAAATTTGGTACAGAAGTTTCTGGATGAAGCACGCTAACTTCGCAACGAGTTTTGGAAAGATGTGATAGAACATGATCATTTTCAGGTGAATACCGAAGTTGCTGATTAGATTTATATTCCCATTCTTTTAAAGTTCTGAATATATTGTGTATATTAAGTTTATTTATTTATTTTTATTTTCTGTTCTGGCATAATCCGTTGAACGTAATGATTGAAATTTATAGTAAAAGTGTAATGCCTAAAAGCACTTGTATAATAAAAAAATTGTCCTGAATTCCTGATATGGTACTCTATACTTTTTTTTCATTTACATATGGTCATTAATGTTTCACCTTATGTGCTATTGTGATACTTATGTTAATCTGTTTCCTGCTTAATGGTGACATGGATGTTAAATGATGACGTGTCAACTGTCAAGCCATGTCAGCTGCCAACCTGACAACTATTATGATGTGGTACGACACATCAGCGTTTTTATTTCTACCACACCATCAGCAGGTCGTCGGTTGATATAACTTGTAAGTATCGTAATAGCATGCAAGTAGATAGTTTAATGACCATATGTGAAACTATGAATGAACAAAGTGCGATTATCATATTGGGCTATGCAGTCAATAGCGGTGCTATAGCGGTTAGCAGACCTCAGGGTGTGTAGCGGTCCAAATAGCGGTGGCCTATAGCGGTTTCGCTATTAGCGGCGCTAAATACCACTATTTGGCCACTATGGCCGTTATTTGGAAACCCATGTAGCGGTTATAGCAGTAATGCAGTAGAATGAGGCAACACAATAACGCATGTAGGTGTTTGATTGTGTTAATTCTTAAATTAAATACTTCAAAGTTACTATTATGTTAGATATGCAACAGATTTTTTATAATGGAATGATATTACTATGAATTTTGATATTACTATTAATATTTTTCAAAGATATATTTATATATATATAAAAATACATAAATTATGCATGGTATAAAAATTACCGCTATATCACCGCTATAACCTATATATCATATAGCGGACCGTGACCGCTATTCGATTTTGGACCGCTATAACTGCTTAGATATTGGGACAATAGAAAAAGTAGTTATTCTTTGATATTTAGCCTTAAATATATGATTACTCATGAGCATAGAATTGCCAATGGCTACAACCTTACAAGATGCACTAACTTTGTAACTTATGTGGAACTAAATATACTTTAGACCATCAAGATTGTTAAAATAGAAAATTGTTCATCAGTGATTATGAATAGTCACTATTTTGTGTGCATATTTCATTGAAAGATTAATTAAGCTATCCAAAATCGTCTATAAAAAATACCCTACAATCAAATTTAACCCTAGAACATATTGGCAGAATATGATTTATAGCTTTTAACAAATGGAATGTCACCAAACAATTATGAAAAACTTCACAATAGTGGATTAATATGAAACTTGAGTATTTTGTAGTTAGAAAAAAGTATGAGTGAATTCACTAGAACAATATTGGAACTTGGTTACTATTTCATGATGTTATCGCCATAGAAAATTTATCGGACTTTGGTCAACTTTTTTTTTCCAATTTTATCAACCTTTTTTCCGATCGCAGGATTCAGAGATTCGATAAAAGGTCTACTTGTAGAATGGAGAACACTTGGTGTTGGATTTATTTCTACTGATAAATTTGGTCTCGGGTTCCATTTTTGTAGCAAGATGAAGTGTTTCTTGCCATCTACGAACGTGAGGCAAGTTTATCGGTTTTTTGCGTTAGTAAGATACTTTCTTTAAACCGTTGGAAGCCATAGTAGAATGAGGTTTTCTTTACTGATAGTTTTACATTAGATTTTTCATTGTTATTAGATTGTAGATTTAAAAACCTCGAGGCTCGAGCATGTTCAAATAGATCGAGTAATAGCTTACCCCCACAATTTTTTTGATCTTCTGCTGCTTCGCATCTGTTGTGAAGCTGTTTTGACTTTTAAGGTCAACCATTTTTTCTTTGAGAAGATGATTTTGGTTGCAAATTTGAAGTTATTTGTACTTGTTAGAAACTCTTTGTTATGTACCAAATATATGAATAATTTGCATATGCAGTTCAGCACTAAAGTTGAAGAATAATACATTTGATTTCAAGTGTTTAGTGAATAGAACAATAAGAAGTGGTGATGCCATAAAAACATGTATGTAAAGTTTCTCTCTTTGTAAAGAGCAACAAAGTGATACTTGGCTATTGTTAGATTTGTTTCTTATTTGCATTTTTATTGATTCTCTATACTTTTTTTTTTGCACTACCAACAAAAGTCCGATCATCCGGGCAAACCCAATGGCAAAAGGTCACCCACGCCCATGAACGCAGACATCGCTCGTGACCCAGCCCGCCACCAGCCCACCATTCCAGAGGAAACCCACCGTCTGTGGCAATACCCCTGGGCTCAACTTAGGGCAATTATGCTCCAGGCGAGACTCGAATCTGGGGCTACCAATACATCAGACGGTCATCAGCTCTTGATGTTAAAGCCTTCAAAGGTCTTTATAGTAGTCACAGTATCCTTATACATTTCATGCTAGAAAAAAAAGTTCACCGTATGAGATATACTGAATCTTTATCGCGCTTTTACTTGCGCACTGGACTTTTTATACATCAACTATGACTTAACAACATTGTATAGCGTGTTATCGTTTTTTTACTCGCGCGCACTGGACCTTTTTATATCAACTCGGACTTAACCACATGAGATACACAACGTTGTATAGCGTGTTAATTTGTTCACTACGTATCATCATCCAATGTCCCTTCTATGGTAGTTAGCTCTTATTTTCAGGTATCACTAAAACATCCTTATTCAGACACAGAGAGATGGATGAGCAATATATTTTGAACGTATAATCATGATAATGAACAACAAAAGAAATACTAAAATATTTTGCAAGTCTTTATTAGAAGGGTTGTGTAAGCTGTATTGTTGTTTGACCTTAGTGAATGACTTACTAACTTCATGTTGTTTGTATGCTACGATTTCTACTTATTATATGACGAGAGCATGGCTAGGGGAGACTCAGTGGCGGGGCTTGACATTTTCGACCGGGGGGGGGGGTCAAAAACGTATATACCCAAAAATTTCTGTAGAACCGACGGGTTGAAACGTATATACCAAAAAAATTCTATACGAAAACTACATATATAACACTACTAAGCGAAAAGTTTGGAGGGTGCCCCCCCCCCCCCCCCCCCGGCCCCTTCAAAGTTGCGCCCCTGGGGAGACTGGCAACTCTAGGTCTACATGGCATTTGGTAGAGAAGGGTGGGATCTATGGTCTACTAGTTACGATGTGTTTCTGACTCGCTACATATGAATTTATATGAATCTGATCCAACCAACACACCTTTCTAACATCTAGTACCCTATCAACATACGTTAAAAACATCTCTCTGACAAGAGATCCAGGGTTTTTGGGGTTTCTAAGGAACCCGCTCAGTTTGACAAAAATTAGTGGAAACCTTGTATGATTTGGAAAAAAAATAGTGAAGTTGGTGAAAATCTACCAAAATGAATCTCTTAAAAAAAACTCTTTCATCCGCTACTATTTTCTTTTATGGTGTTCACATGTTTGCCTTATGATATGCAAAAAAACATCTAGAGTTAGGGGTGTTCACAGTTCGGTTTGAAACCATGAAACCGTCCAAACCGGTCATCAGTTTGGTTTTACGGTCAGTTATTTATTTATTTTTTGGTTGGTCGGTTTTAAAATCTTTAAACCATGGTGATCGATTTGGTTGATGGTTTACACTGGAATCCGGTCGTATCAAACCGAACTGGACCATAAGATGCACTATTAGAATTTTTTAATATTTTATTTCAATGATAAATCATAAGGTTTTATTATGTAGTGTAAATGTAACTATAGGTCACTAAAAGTTTTATATAAAATCAAATCAACATTGAATTTTGGTTAATTTGAACCAACTCTTACCAGGTAAAGAAATTAATATATGCAACATTTTTTACTAGACACCTTCATCAAAAGCTAGATGCATATCTAACTTTCCGTCCTTATTTAATATGCTTAAATCATGAAACTAAACCGGAATCAAACCGTTAAGTAACAGTTGAGTTTGGTTTGGTTTTAGTTTCAACGGTTCGGTTTCGATTCTTGATGATAGAAAACCGTTCCTAACGGGTTTGGCTCACAATTTGACCAAAAAACGAACTGCAAACACCCCTATCTGATGCAACATTCACATCATACCATGCTTAGTTGTGCTTTCAAGGTTTTATTATGTTTGTAACACTGATCACTAATTTGTTATAGTCATAGCATCGTGCGTGCATTCTCATAAGGCAAGAATGGTGAACCATCAATAACTTGTTTTATGTAGTGTTTATATGAAGAATTAGAATAGTTGAATCGTATAAGGTGTTTCTAACGGCGATGTGGAAACATCATATCCTCAACAATGAATACACGGTGAACATAATAACCATTGATCAACATTATCTTCATTTAATCATTGGTGGTAGAGAAACATAACTACAATAGAAATCGATAATCGATATTATATTAATCTAACTTCGTCTCTCATATTGTATTAACTAAAATATATGACTACTTTATATGATTTTACTTTATTTTATTGTCAATGTATTTATTTATTGCCAATTAGGACGTTCAACTAGCTCGTGGCATAGAACGTTCTCGAATGAATTAGTATTTTTTTTAATCACAAATGTTATTTGTGTGTACGTGTATCTTTTGCAAACACTAAATTTACATGAGTAATAGGAAGAAACCCTAGATCAACTAGATCAGAATCTAAGTAGATTTTATGGAATGGGCTCTGCATAAAGAGGTTAATCCTTCGTTTGATTTCACGATGATAATGAATGAAACAGTACTCCGGCTGATCATGCAAAACAGAACACCGTTAGCTCGCCACGGGGAGAAGGGGGATTCTCTCCGTGACCACCCTCCGGCGTGAGAATAAGTACAGGTAGTCGGAAGTAAAGTATTGTAAGAGAGAGAGAGAGTAGTTGAGAGTGAATACCTTCTACTTGGAGTCCAAGTCACTTATTTATATCCAGAGTTTTAGCGCCAAAATAAGAGATGGTAACTTTAACGGAATCTTTTGCTATTCCATTAATGTTGGTGGTCATCCGTTAGTGCACACGGATCGTGAGATCATCAATGGCTAGGGAGATGCCACGTGTCATCACGAGATCACTATATTTTATAAGTGTGAGCATGCCATCACCGTGATCCTACCTAGCCGTCTAGATGCTGCCACGTGGCAATTGGTTATAACCGAAAAGATGCCTGCACGATTGGGTATTAGTGGCTTCTATAAGGTTTCACAGCTGTTACCCATCTGTTGCTCCCCACGTGTCCATTCTGTTATAACAGAAAAGATTCCCTTTGCTTCTGCACTAACTCCAGGATTTTGCTAAGGGAGAATTTCTCAGGATTAACTGTTTCCTTGCGCGAGAGGCGCAAGTTAGTTAACTGATCTTCTTTCCTCTTCCTGTTGCTTGGCGCAACGTTTTTGGTTAATACTTGCTTTGATATAAAATCGGCACAAGGTTTGTACATAAAATGTTATCCAAGGAGTTTGATCAAGATTAACTTTGAACCTTGCGCGAGCCCGCGCAAGGTGGTTAAGTGATCCTTTCCTTCTTTGGATACTTGGCGCAGGTTTCAGTGACTTTCCTTGATATAGAAGCCTGCGCAAGGTTTTCTTAGAAGTTAATAGTGGGTATGATTCCCTTGGTTTGCGCAAGGTTTTTGGGACCATACCCCTTCAAGTCCCCCCAGTCCAGTGTTGCTCCTATGTAAAAGTAAAGAGTATGTGGAGCACTGGACTTAATAAATATGCTGCGCTATACGGGTGTTGGTCTTTTGTTGCTTTATGTTTTTTTGGTGACGTGTCACAAGTGATCTTTTGGAAGATATTTGAATTTCAAATATTTTGGACACGTGTCGCTCATCCAAATGATGTAGTTGGTGGACACGCACGTTCATGAGACGTGGTGGTACTGTTGACAGGCTGTCAAGAGTACGTGTCTTACTGCATTTAATGATAATTCAGCAACACTCGCGCGCGTGGCGCGATTACTGTTCCCCACTCGCCTTTGCAGTTACCTGGGGAAGAGTGATGGTCGCAAAAGTCGCTGCAGTCATATCGAGCATTAATTGCGATTGGTATATAAAGGGGAATGTCGATCCATCTGCTTCTTCACCAGATCATATCTTAGAGAGAAAACAATCTTGTGTTCATATATTCCGGCGACTGCATAAATTCCGATCGTCTTGCTGTTTCCTTTGAAAACCTGTCTTTCGAGATTTCTTTCTGCACATTACTATGGCGACTGGATCTAGTACTGGTAAAGTTGATGCTCCGGCGCCGTAGGCACTGCCTCCATTGAAGTGGGGGAAGGCATACTTTGATGCTCTTGTTAGCAATTTTCTTTTTTCCAAGACTTGGGGGCTTTCTTCCCCAGTGAGGGTTCGACAGCGGCGGATGCTCCGGCCGGTTACATCACTCTTTTGTTTATGATTACTTTGCCGAGGGCAATTTTAGGCTGCCGGTAACACACTTTATGTTGGAGATCTTGGATTTTTATAAGTTTCATATTTCCCAACTGAATCCGATGGGCATGGTGAGGATCCGGCACTTCGAGTTTGTTTGTCGGTCGATGCAGATGATACCGACAGTGGAGAAATTCCGTGTATTTTACCAGCTTCACTGTTCTTTGGGCTTCTATTCTTTTCAACAAAGTGTGCAAGCCAAACGGTTGTTGGTGACGCCGCCCAAATCATATCATGACTGGAAACAGAAGTTCTTCTATATTAAGGCGGCGGTGATCCCACTTGCGATGACGTTCCGGCCTGCCGAAGATATAGAGCTGGAAACTTTAGCTATTCCGACCGACGAAGTGTGGTATTAAAATATAAAGGATATCCCGAATATTATATTGCCGGAGAGGGCACTGATTGCTGCAGGGATGAGTATCTTATGGAAGAAGGAAAGAAAAGAAAAACCAGTCTATACCGAGGATGGAGTTGGTAAGCAACTTTTTAAATTTTTGCACTGTTTTTCGTATTTATTTCATGTTGAAGAAATTTAGTTGGTATGCTTTGTTTGACAGTTGCGCCGTTACAACAAGTGGCGTATAAGAGAGATAATGGGAAAATGGCTGCTGTGCCACTAGAGGAGAATGAAGAAACTTGGTTTACTCAGATCTTGGGAAATTTTGAACTTCCTAAGAATGATGATCTCAACGCGCCGCCCACTTCTACTACTGGTAAGTCTTTTTGTGCGAAGCCTGAGTTATTGCAATATTACTTGCAGATAGGGGTGTTCAGAATTCGTTTCGAATTCGAAAAATTTGAAATTCGATTAAATTCGATTCGATTATCAATAATTCGTTTCGATTATAAGAATTCGAATTCGATTCGATTCGAGTCAAGTAAATCGAATACGAATTCATAATTTCAAATTCGATTCGAAATTCGAATACAAATTATACATTTTTATTTATTATTTTTATATATAACACATATATAACTTTTATTGGGCTATACTATAAATTATTTTTAAAATTTATTTCAAATCTTAAATTACCCGTTACCAAACCCACTACATGACCCATAACTAAAGCCTAAGTGACAAATCTATTAATAGATTCTAACACTACATGGCCCATAACTAAAACCTAACTGACAAATCTATTCCCCACTTTTTATTTTGAATTTTAGACTTATGATATTTTATTTGGAACTAGTTAATGTGATATTGTGCTTTATTACTGCTTTAAAATTTATGTTTTATTTTGATAATTTTTTACATGTTTTAAAAGAATCTGAATCAAATCGAATTTATTCAAATTCAATTCGAATTCGAATTTTTAATCGAATACGAATTGGGTTTTTTATTCGAATACGAATTCGATTCGAATTCGAATTGTTTTAATCGAATACGAATCGAATTCGAATTCAAGGAAAAATAAAAATTATTCAAATAATTCGATTCGTATAATTCGAATATTCGATATTCGATTCGATGAACACCCCTACTTGCAGATACCAACTCTAAGTAATATTGCAATGTTACTTATGGCGCAATATTTCCTTTATTTATTGGTCATGTAGGTGATTTGCAAAACTTGGGCATAGGCCCTGACTCCAATAAGAAGAAAAAGCCAACTGTTGTTGCTGCTACTACTGCGCCAACCTCCACCAAGCCCGACCAGAAAAGTAAGCCTTCTGCTGCTACTAAGGCTGAGGGCAAGAAAGGTACGCGTCTCGTATCCGATTCTTAGTGTGATTATGTGGTGATGTCAGACTCACTAGAGGGTCTTTCGCCTGTAGGTTTGAGGAACCAAAACCGGAACCCATCGACACCTCTTCTCTTCCTGCTTCGAACCCAGATGATCCTTTGGAGATCCCTTCAAGTCCTGAAGAGGTGTTGAAGCGCACTTCCAAGAAGAGAAGGAGTCTGAGACTTTACCATCGTCTCCACCGAAAAAAGTTGCGCGCCCACGCATTGGCAAGAAAGGCAATCTGGAAGCCTTTGCAAAGAAATTCTCACCTGGTATGTGTGGTTTGTTACATATTGTTGTAGGAATATTCGCGTGGAATCTTATGCTTGGTATTTGTTACTATTTTTGCAGAGAAAATGGTGAAGGCTGCGCCGGCCACCTCATCTGCTATACCATCGCCGCGCAGGCCTGAGAATGTTGAAGGAGTAGATGTGGACCAAAGCATGCCTATTTTTTACTCTGATCCCATTATCCCAGAAAACCTTGAGAAGGTGGCTCCAGAAGAAGAGCCTAAACAATTGGATGCTGAGAATCCTGCTGGCGAGCAGGTTAAAGATACTGCTTCAGATGTTGGAATGAAGGGAACCGCTATTGCGGAGCAAGAAAAAATATATACCCCTATTCTGGAGCCTTCAAAGTTCGTATCTAAGGGAGCTGGCCCTTCAACACAAAGCGAAGGCTTTATGTCTTTTGATGATTCTAATGAGGAGTCGCCCATTCGCCCGGAGGAGACGCCTGGGGATTTCTATTATCGATCTTACTCAGAGAAACGGGCAGATGAAATCCACCAGCCTATATGGAAAGTAAAGCAAGGTGATATCTTTACCGACTGGCGCTCCTGCAGGGAATGGTATAAATGTATTTTTCCTCCGGCGGAGGTGAAGCGCCAAGAAGACAAAAATCATGAGGCCACCTATGAAGCCTATTTACAAGAGTCTGCCCTCGCCTCCTCCACCATTAACAGAATCGTGCGCGAATGGCGCAGCATGAATAAGGAGCGTGACGATGTGGAGAGTGATAAGGCGAAAGCCAAGATTGAGAGGGAGAATACCTTGAAGATGGTTTTTGATTTCGAGGCTGCGAAAGCCAAATTTGAAGTGGAGAAGAAGACGGAAGAGTGGTCTGCGCTTTCCTGGAAGCGTAAGTATGACGCTGCTGCTGCACAGCATGAAGACAATCGCAAGCGCTTTGTAGAGGCTTGGAATCAGGATAATAATGAAAAAATCTCTCTGCGCAACGAAATTGAAAAGTTCAAGAAAGAGAGAGATGATGCGGTTGCTGCTGCAGCAGAAGCTCGCTCCCACCGAGAGAGGAGTGAACAGAACGAGGTATCAACCAAAATTACTCTCCTTCTTAAGAATAAAGAGATTGATGATCTAACTCCTATGCTATTTGACCAGGCGCGGCTGCAAGATGAGGTTGACGTTTTGAAAAAAGATATCAACCTTCACCGAACAGAGAAAGCCGAGTTGACCCGCCATTTAACTAAAGGTGAACAAAAAATTAACGACACAGAGGTCGCTCGCGCTACAGCAGAAAGCCTAACCGAATCCCTCATGAACCAGCTTACTTGGTTGCGAGAGTATGGGATTGTGGAGGTATTATCCCTTTCTTTCGATATATTCATCTTTGCTAAATTATTATATCTTATATTGACGTGTTTATTTTGCAGATCGCAAACTCCATCTTGAACTCTACATAATTAGATGAAAGGGTGGCGGAACTAATGGTGGCAGCGCGGAACGATGGTCATGCGGAGGGTTATAAGGAGTGCACCCTTCATGTGGCCCATGCGCTGAAGACCCAATAGGATACAAGCCGCACTGCTACGCATGGAACCGACATTGTTGCCATCTATACTGCTGCCAAGGAGAGTTATGATCAATTACATATTCCTGTCATGGATCTTGTCGATGCTGCGCTGCAGCATGATTTCTTGGATAGACTAAAGGACTCTGAGGCGGAGAAGCAAGAAGATGTGAAGGATGCAGGGAAATAGAGTTAGATTGTGTCTATTCCCGTAGCTGTTTGTATATTTCTTTTTGATGTATCGTTGCGTTTGATGTGCAAGTACTTCTATTGTGAATATAATATATTTAGTTTACAATTTTTGCATGTGACCAATTACTTGTTTAGGATAGACAAATGAACAATAACCTCATGTGTGAGCGTAAGCATTGTGTCATTTTGTGGCTCATGAGTATGTGTTTTTGTTTATCCAAATGAATTGCATGCATTTGTAATAAATATATAAAAGAATGTAAGTAGCGACAGAAAAATATGTCACTAAGATTACAAATGAAAACTAATGTAAGCAGGCTCATGTAAAGCGCATGGCTTGATGAGCTCTGAGATTACATGTAACACCTGCGCAACTGCTGGGCGTTCCAGGTCCGTGGGAAACTGGAGCCGTCCAAGTGCTTCAATGTGTAAGCTCCTTTGCCCAGGACTTCATGAATTACATAAGGTCCTTCCCATTTGGGTGCCAGTTTTCCTGGATTTTCGACGTTTGATGCTTCGTTGTCGCGGAGTACAAAATATCCGGGTAAGAAAGTGCATACGCGTACCCGTTTGTTGTAATATTTTTCCATTTGAGATTTATACTTTGCTTCGCGTATTGCTGCATTCTCGCGCCTCTCTTCAACCAAATCAAGATCAAGTCGGCGCTGCTTTCGTTGTTCTGCTTTTCAAGAGCAAGCATTATGGGCGATGGAAGGCCAATCTCAACAGGAATAACGGCATATGTACCATAAACAAGACTGAATGGTGTTTCGCCATTACTCGTTTTTGGCATCGTACGATGTGCCCATAGTATACTTGGTAATTCATCGACCCAGCCACGTCGCGCCGTACCTAAACGTGCCTTAATGCCTTCCACCAATTGTTTGTTTATGCTTTCCACCTGACCGTTTGCCTGTGGATGGGCGATAGAGGTGAAAACATGTTCGATTTTCATTTCTTGCATCCAGACTTGCAGCTCTGCAGCTGTGAGATTGGGACCATTGTCGGTGATGATTCGTAATGGCAAACCAAACCGGCAAATAATGTTTTCCCATATAAATTTACGAACTACCATTGCTGTAGTGGATGCCAATGGCTTAGCCTCTAACCATTTGGTGAAATAATCGACCGCGACAATAACGAACTTGACTGCGCCCGGTGCATCAGGAAATGGTCCGATAAGATCAATCCCCCACTGTTGGGAAGGCCAAGCAGTGGTTATCGAAACCAGAGGATTCTTTGGGCGCAACGTCTTCGGAGCATGCCTTTGACAGGACATACATTTGTGCAGAATCTCTACTGCATCAACATACATTCCAGGCCAGTAATAACCTGTACTCATAATCTTGACCACCACCATGCGCGGTCCGGAATGGATACCGCATAATCCCTCATGTATTTCTCGTATTAAATATTGCGCATCATGTTTGTTCACACAACGAAGCAAAAGGTCCAGAATATAACTTTCGGTATAAGATACCATCTGCCATTTCGTAATTGATTGCCTTACATCGTATTTTTCTTGCTTGAGCTTTGTCTGTTGGAAGCGATCCATGCAATAAGTACATAATTATTGGAGACATCCAAGATGGATCTCCGATTTCAACCATGCTTACTTGTTTGAGTGGTACCGATGGGTTGCTTAAAACTTCAATGCGAACCTCTCTTGCCAAATGCTGAAAACTTGTTGAAGCTAATTTGCTCAGGGCGTCGGCATGATTATTCTCACTCCGATTTATATGGACAACTTGGAATTGCTTAAACTGAGTGATGAGTGCTTTCGCTTTTCCAGATAGAGGGCCATGATGTCGCCTTTTGCATCATAAGATCCGATAATTTGTTCAGCAACCAGTTTAGAGTCGACATGAGCTGTTAGGTTAGATGCACCCATTTTAATAGCTAGGCGTAAACCTGCTAAGAAAGCTTTATATTCCGCTTCATTGTTGGTACTCTTAAACTCAAGCCGAATTGCATAAATGAACTCTGCACCATCTGGACTTATCAATCATAATCCTGCTCCTGCCCCATCATTGTTTGATGCGCCGTCAGTGTATAAGATCCATTCTCTGTCATCGACAATGGGAACTGGATTTTGAATTGCTTCGCATTCTTCAACCTTATCTGCTAGAATTTCAGCAATGAAATCGGCTAATACTTGACCCTTGATAGCTGGTCTTGGCTTGTAACAGATGTTGTATGCTCCCAATTCAATTGCCCACTTCGCGAGGCGTTCCGAGACATCTGGTTTAGATAAAACTTGACCAATATGATAATTTATCAGGACCGTAATGACGTGTCCTGAAAAATATCGTCTAAGCCTGCGCGAAGCGAGAACAAGGGCTAACACTAATTTTTCCATTATAGAATATCGAGTTTCTGGATCATTTAGCATTTTGCTGATGTAATATATTGGAGATTGAACACCCTCACAATCCACCATTAATACTGCTCCAACTGCCATTGGAGATGCTGAAAGATAAAGAATCATCGGCTCTTTGTTGCGCGGCGCAGTAAGTGTGGGTAATTGAATAAGACAATCTTTCATTTCTTGAAAAGCTTTATCCGCTTCGGAGTCCATGAAAACGTTTTACTTTTGACAAAATTGCGCAGGGTTCAGGTAAATGGGAATGATTTTGCAGCATGATTAGCCAAGAAACGGTTAAGCGCAGCTAATCTCTCAGCCAAACGTTGCATTTCTTTGATGGTGGTAGGAGACGATATCTTTTGGATGGCCTCCACCTTTTCGGATTGACCTTGAATACCCTTTGTAACCACAAAACCTAGGAATTTTCCCTCTTCCATGCCAAAAGAGCATTTTCCTGGGTTTAACTTTAAATTGACGTTGCACAAGGAGTCAAAAGTTCTCTGGATATTTGATGTGTGCTAAACAGACTATAAAAATGAACTACTTTAGACTCTCTGAACTAGACACTAAAAAGATTTAAAAACTAGACTCGACTTAAACCTAAACCACACAATCGGCAAGTGTACCAATCAATGTAGTCTAACCTAAGTAAGTCCGGATATCGAACCCACAGGACTCTATTAATTACGCTAATTAGACTCTGAAAGACTCGGACAGACACGACTAAAACTGTTTTGATTGTTTGGGGGGGGGGGTTTCGGAAAATCTACAGAAATCTATATTAAAACTAAATAAAGACTAGGTAACTAACACAAACGAAGGATGGAAATTGTTCTCAAGCGATGATGAAGACTACCTAGACTAGAATCCTGGATTGATTTCAAGCGTTTACCATTTAAGTTAATTACTCGTTTTCTGGAACCGGGATCTTAGGATATTAAACCTATTAAACACCAGCTAACCCCTCAACCCTTCTCGAGGTGAAACTTATGGCATTACCTAGGCCGTTAATCCTACCGGTTGATTAGACGTCTTTCCAGTTGTCTAATATTGTGTGAGTACCCTAATGATGACCTACTCTTTTCCAATTATAGATCTTGGGTAGTTTGAGTATCTAAACTTGACTTGATAGACTAATAAAACCGACGGGTCAACAAAGGCATGATCTTTTTCCAAAGACCGACAATAGCAATTCGCCGGGTAAGACCTATCAATAGCCCCTCACTTTCCAGGTATTAGGACTAGTAGAACACTAAGATCTAGTAACCTGTTAACAATCCCTTCTAAGGTTTACTAGGCCCTTCAACCTTAAAGACTATAAACTTATCCTATGATATAGACACTCACCAAAGTTCAGAACCTAATACGACTCTATTCCGTGATATAGACAGTCACCAAGAGTCATATGAAGCAATAGCAAACAGAAAACCAAATCAAAGCATGCATACACACCAAGCCAGATAAACAAACTGCTTACAGAGCACAATTAATCCATAACAAACATGTAATTAACGAAAAAGCTATAAACTTTATATCAATCCATTCATCAAAGTCTAGGTAGTTAATGCGTTTAGCCTAGCATAGTCAATAACGAAAACAAAACAAGAAAAGTCAAACTAGAATTCATCATTACAAGTTCAAAAAGAGAAAACAAGACAAACAAGGATCGTGTAAACCCGAGAAAGTCTCTAATATTCAATCCTCACTTGATCCAATGATTCTAGAGCTTCGCAAATCTTCAAACTTGGCTTAAATGGCTCCAGAACGGCTGCAAGAACTCCCAAAATTCGTAACTAGGGTTTCGTTATGATAAAAATCGCTTAAATACCCCCAAATCTTAGCTAAAATCCGATCCGTCTGCAGATACCACCTTCTCGCGGGGCGGCTCGCGGCCCGTGACCATGTAATATATGTCAACTGAAATCAGCTTCTCGCCAGGCGCGAGAAGCAACAGTTCTAGCCATTCGCGGCCCGCGAGATGGCAATTTTCTCAGAATTACATCTTATTTCAGCTCCCAAATTCTCCAACTCGTTCCAGGACTTTACCAATTCGTATTTCCACTCAATCATCACGCTTTTCAGCTACTTTAAGCTCATAGTCCTGCAAAATGCAATTGGATCAAAAGACTAACTATTCTACGGAAAACGAAACAAAAAACTACTAAAGATTGTACAAACTAGACACGAATAAGGATGTATTTTGCAATACATCAAATATCCCCACACTTACTCTTTTTTCGTCCTCGAAAAAGAATCTATGCAAACGGAATCAGAGACAAGCAACTACTCGAGACAAAAATTATCCATACTTATTAAAATCAAAACCGGTGTTAGCTGCGATTGCAAATATGTTTGTCCTCTAAAACCCAAACCCCGGTTCCAAGCCCTTATCATGCAAATTTAGTTTAAGTGCAACCAGTCTACCTAGGGTCTCACACTAAAAGCCATAGTCCATCTAATCCCGCTTCAAGCTTATAGAACAAAAGGAACGATCACTGGACCAATTCCTAACCGTTTTATATCAAAATCAAAATAATTTAAAACCAATTTTTTTCTCTTTTTTTTCTCATTGAGCTTAGACAATGTTTTATCTAACCCAGAGGCATTCCGGCTGTAGGGTTGCTATCCCCAACTCGGATTACAATAGGCTTCGGTGAATTTTCTTTACTATGGAACTTAATTTCACACATCCCAGTGGCAATCTAAGTCGGAGTTACTATCCCCAACGAAGATTACGTAGGCCTGCGCTACTCTTCTTAGTTTCTAGCTCAATATTTTTTTTTTCCTTATTTCATGCTTAAAAATTCTGACGATTTTGACTTATAACGGCATTCGTTATACTATTTGTGGCGGTTTCAATTTCCCGTTTCCTAGATGAGAACCCACTAACAAATCGGCAATTAGGTACATTAAATCAAAGGAACCTAGAACCAGACCCGAGCCTATTCACATATCCCAAACTATACACAAACTCGACTATATTCAACTCATATTATTATTATTTGAACCCGAGTAGAAACCCATCTTTTCTATCATTTTCCGGTATATTTCTGCAACTTCTTTTTTCAAAAGACATTTTCTGATTTTTTTCAATTTTTTTTCAACGAAAAAGAACAAACTCTATGACTACGACACCTATTTACATCATGCATCCCATCCCCACACTTAAAGATTGCATTGTCCCTAATGCAAAGACGAGACACGACTCAAATTACCTAGAAAATAAAATACTAAATAACGGAATAAATATAAACACAAGATACAAGTGAAACGACTTAGCTGTAAATATGCGAGACTGTCAATGTGCCAGTCAATTCCACATACGCCCTCCAATCCGAACACGCTCAGCAAACAATTCCTAACTCTCAGACACGCGAACGGAAACGGCAAAAATAAACATCATACCTATAATCAAACAAACTACTACCATCGCATCATAAAAATAAAAGTGTTCAACGCATTCAACATACATCACAAACATACTAACCCCAAGCCAACCCAACCAAGTACCAACATATTCAGAATAAGAGATACAGACCAAGTTCGATTAAAAGCAGCATAAAAAGAAAAATAAAAGATACTAGATAAAACTCCACTGCTGCTGCCTCCAATCACTCATCATCCTCAGACTCCTCCGATCCCTGCTGGGCACATGATACGGCTCAACCCCTGCCAAACCACTCGACCCTGTCTTGGCTGCCTAAAGAACGGGGGAACCGCGAGGTGCATACCCTCCATCATGTACCTCATACCATCCTCCAACCTCTGCTGACCCTGCTCGTGCATCCGACGACTCCAACATCACCTTCCTAACACCTCCAAATTGAGTATCCACATAACCCCGCAAATCACCAAAACCGGTCTCCATCCGGTCATACAAAGAATCCAAAGTAAGCGGGTTAGGGCGTGGCGGTATAGGTGGAGGTAGAAAAATAGGTGGATCCATAACTGGCTGCCTGGGTGGAGACTGAGGCTGAGGTTGAGGCATCCGCTGTCTGGTCCTCTGCTGATAACGTGTAGAAGTACCAGTTCCCGAAGCCGGTATACCCTATGACTGCTGAGTCGAATAATCCCACTCCGGTGGGTCAGAATAAGTCAGAATATTCGCATCCTGAAGATCCTTCACACTCATAAACTCCGGTTGCGGCCCCTCTCTCATTTTGTCAACCGGGTACCCAGCAAAAACATCGACACTCTCCGCCAACCATGTAATGTATGGGCCCAAATAAATTCTAGCCCCAGAACCACCTCTCCATGTTCTCCTCATCGACCAAGCAAAAACCGTAGCAAGATTAGCAGTCCGCCCCTCAACCATACATATCAAACAAAACAAACTCACCTGATTTACCTTGTTATCACCCTGACCCCTTCCTACCAAAGTAGCTGCTAGAATTTTGTGTATAAACCTCAACACCGGGTCGGTGATATCACTAGCTACCAAGTCCTTCGAATGAGAAGCCCTCGAAATCGTACCCCAAAACCTCTTCAACTCACTAGTACGAACACTATAATCATGATCTTTCTTGAAAACCCCCTGAAGACTTGTGATAAAGTCGACTGACTGCACTTCCTCTTCCGTGTAAAGCTGCAAAGCCACGGGAAACTGAGGAATAGTCATCTCGTAAGATCGGCGACCTAAAGCAAAGAATACCGCATCTTTCTCAAAGAAGTTCCCTTGTTTGTAGTCGAATGTCGAATGAAACTCAAGGGTAATCTCCTTGTAATGACGAGCATCACAGTCTAAAACTCTCCAAAATCTTGGTCCCAACAATTGTTCAAACGTGCCCTTACCCCTAACTGATCCAACAAGCCCCAATCTATCCTCCTGGACCTCAATAAATCAACTTGGATCAACAGATCCAACCAATCATATTCCCCGGAACCCAACTTGAATTGCAACAGCGGGCTATCCACAATCCTTGTGCTTTAACCATGAGGAACTCCCTCGCCCCTATCATCCACTTCCCTATAGTGGACATACTCTTCCTGTTGCACTGGCTGGTCCGGAGCACCTCGGGGACGAGTCAGTGGACCACTTTTCCTTCCCCTCTTGTTTGACGATCCTTCACCTGACATCTGCAAAACAATTATTTTTGACAAAAACAAAGCAGAGCAGATCATTAGAAGTCACAAACTATTTATATATATATATATATACCAACCGTATAGCATTTCTTCGCGGTTGAAACCGACACTAAACAATGAAAAGAAATAGTATAGAAAAACTGGGCCACCGTTTACAAAAGCAAAAGTTATAAACAAACTTGCCCGAATGGAGATTGAGTACGGGCGAGGCGTTTTGTATATAAGTAAACCCACGACCGACTAACACTAAAGCTACTAGACTCAAATACATGACTCAATGTACACTACCCCCTCCCAGCACTTTAATTGTCCTCAATTAAAACGCAAGTGCCAAACAACCGAACATTGAGTGAAAAAGTTTCCTGCTTGAACATCATAACTAGCAAACCGGGTCAAAACTGAAGTTATAAACACAAGTTTAACTTGAAGAAATAATCAACCCGAATCCCCACACTCAATGTTACTACACCTCGAACCTATAGCAATCACAAAATCAGTGCAATCAACCCAAACCAACCGTTCCGCAACCTACATTACGCTAAAATACTCATACTGAAACACCCGCAACCTCAAATAAGCACTAACCATACACAAACACAAGACTAGAGCAAGACCCGACACTAAATCGAAACCTAAATGCACTAAAAACTGAAATAAACGACGCGTAATACAAAGATTACAAGAAACATACCTTGGAGTTGAGTTAGACAAGAAAAACTAAGAAAAATCCGGTTGTGACCTAAAACCCTTGTGAAAACCCCGTGTTTGTGGCGAACGGATGAAGTTTGATGGTTAAAATCGGTGGGATAATATGTGTAAACGTAGTGGGGTTGCAGATTAGGTGGTTAAGTGGTGAAATTCGGTGGTTTATGGTGGTGATAGTGGGTGTCGGCGATGGTTTTGGAGAAGAAAGATAGCAAAAATGGCTTCAATCTAGGGTTTTCACGAGTGGGGTCTGCAGAGAAGGCCGCTCGCGGGCCGCGAGTCCCAAAGGGGATCCGCTCGCGCCCCGCGACCGTGAATGTGACGTCAGCTTTCAAAAGTTGCTCGTGGGCCGCGAGCCTCATGGTAATTCCGCTCGCGCCCAGCGAGAAGGCAGAATTTACAGAAAGTTTTGAAATTTTCAGCTGTTCATGCCTTAGAAAAAATTTCAGCACTCAACCAAACCCTCCTAAAACACAACCCAGAATATTTCTAACTCTGGAACTTACCTGGAACCGTTTTTCTCCTCATTCCCTGCACATCATTGGTATAGAATTCCTGCAAAATGACTCGAAACACAAACGAAGAACCACAAACTACACAAGAAAACCGTTAGCTATGAAAAATACATAAAAACGACTCGAATACAAAAGGTACAAACGGTACACTTGGGTTTTTCACCCAAAACACTAAGTGGTGGTGTTCGGTAGAATTTCGAGAGGAATGTCCTCCCTCTCATTCCTATCAAGGGGTCCGCCAATGTAGTGCTTCAAACGATGGCCATTCACCTTCCAACTTCTGCCATCGGACTCGTCCACAATCTCAACCGCTCCATACGAAGAAACATCATTCACTATGTAAGGACCCAACCACTTCGACTTTAACTTCCCTGCAAACAACTTCAACCTCGAATTGTAAAGTAGGACCCTGTCACCCTTGCTAAACTCCTTAATCTTCTTCAACTTACGATCATGTAGAGCTTTGGTTTTCTCTTTTATGATCCACGATCGAGCATACGCCGCATCCCTAAGCTCCTCTAGCTCATGAATTTGGAAGAAACGTTTTCTAGCGGCTTCGGTCATGTCGAGGTTGACGGTTTTTAAAGCCCAAAGGGCACGATGCTCTAACTCTACGGGAAGATGACACGCTTTGACGTAAACAATCATGAACGGAGTGGTACCTAAAGGTGTTTTGTAGGCGGTTCTAAACGCCCACAATGCGTCGTCAAGCTTATCGGACCAATCCTTCCTATTCTTCCCCACAGTTTTCTCTAAAATGCGTTTGACACCCCGATTTGCGTTCTCCACTTGTCCGCTCATTTGCGTATGGTAAGCGGTGGACAAACGATGAGTGACCCCGTAGCGTGCAAGCAACTTCTCCGTCAATGCATTGCAAAAGTGAGTGCCACGGTCACTAATTAGAGCTTTAGGTGTACCGAAACGACAAAAAAGTTTCTTTAAGAAGTTCAACACTACTCGGGCTTCATTTGTGGGAAGAGCTTAAGTCTCAACCCACTTTGACACATAGTTAATCGCCACGAGAATATACCAATTCCCTTTCGAGGTAGGGAACGGCCCCATGAAGTCATTCCCCAAACATCAAATACTTCTACCACTTGGATTGGGTTTTGAGGCATCTCATCTTTGGCCGAAATGTTGCAGGTTAACTGGTAAGCATCACATGCTTTCACAAACCTCTCGGCATCACGAAGTACGGTGGGCCAATAAAAACCATAATCGAACACCTTTTGTGCGGTCGTATGAGCCCCATGGTGGCCTCCCGTTAGACCCTCATGCACATGTTTAAGGATGTTCATTCCCTCTTCTCTAGACACACAACGCCTAAGGATCCTATCTCCTCCTATCCTATAAAGGAAAGGGTCATCCCACAAATACTTCCTAGCTTCACTAAGAAATTTCCTACGTTGTTGTGTGTAATCTCCTCCTCACGAATCTCCTCTCTCTTGGGATCCTCTAGACGCGAAAGGTGATCGGCGGCCATGTTCTCGGCCCCGCTCTTATCTCTAATCTCGATATCGAATTCGGAAAGTAAGAGGATCCAACGGATAAGTCTAGGTTTCACGTCTTTCTTCTGGAAAAGAAAACGCAACGCGGAGTGATCGGTGAAGACTATGGTTTTGGAGAGAACGAGGTATAAGCGGAATTTGTCGAAAGCGAAAACCACGGCTAAGAGCTCCTTTTCCGTCGTTGTGTAATTCTCTTGAGCATCATTCAATGTTTTACTCGCGTAGTAGATTGGGTGGAAGTGTTTTCCATTCTTTGTCCTAAAAACCGCTCCTACGGCATAGTCACTCGCATCGCACATGAGCTCAAATGGCAAGCTCCAGTCGGGCGAGATAATAATGGGTGCACTAACAAGCTGTTCCTTCAAAAAGTTGAAGGCTTTGAGACACTCGTCGTCAAAGACGAATGGAACACCCTTCTTTAATAAACGGGTCATGGGTTGTGTGATCTTAGAGAAATTCCTGATGAAACGTCTATAGAACCCCGCATGACCTAAGAAACTACGATCGACTTCACACTCGTGGGTGGTGGCAACCTACTAATAGTATCGATCTTTGTCCTATCTACCTCAATACCATCCCTCGAAATCTTGTGACCAAGGACTATCCCCTCGGTCACCATGACGTGACACTTTCCCAATTAAGCATCAACTTCGTTTCAACACACCTCTTCAACATCCTCTCGAGGTTCACTAAACACTGATCGAACGAATCGCCATACAGTGAAAAATCGTCCATGAAAACTTCCATGGAACTCTCTATCATATCCTGAAAGATGGCGACCATACACCGCAGAAAGGTAGCTGGAGCGTTACACAACCCAAATGGCATGCGTCGGTACGCGAAAGTGCCATAGGGGCATGTGCATGTGGTTTTATCCTGATCCTCTGGTGCGATAGGGATCTGGAAATACACCGGAAAACCCGTCAAGAAAACAGTAAAACTGCTGACCCGCGAGACGCTCCAACATCTGATCGATACAAGGCAATGGGAAGTGGTCTTTTCGGGTGGCATCGTTCAATTTGCGATAATCGATGCATACGCGCCACCCCGTGACCGTGCGAGAAGGGATAAGCTCATTCTTCGAATTCATGACAACGGTCATCCCTCCCTTCTTAGGGACAACCTGAGTGGGACTTACCCATGGTGAATCGGAAATGGGATAAATCATCCCGGCATCTAAAAGTTTCATCACCTCCTTCTTCACTACATCTTGCATGTTGGGATTGAGGCATCGCTGAGGTTGCACCACCGGTTTATAATTGTCCTCCATGAGAATCCGGTGGGTGCAATAAGAAGGGCTTATACCCTTAATGTCGGACAACCTCCATGCTATGGCCTCTTTGTTGGCCCTCAACACCTCTAACAACTTCAACTTCTCACCATCCCCTAATTTCGATGATATGATAACGGGTAGCTCGGATACCTCTCCTAAATAGGCATACTCTAGGTGGGAAGGAAGGACCTTAAGCTCTAAGGGTGGTGGCTGGTGTTATCACTAACCTCTAACACTTCGGGAATTATCGAAATCCCCTCATCTCCTATCTCCTCTACCTCTAACACTTTCTCCTCTACTACCTCTCCTCCTAACAAGTCCGCACCACTAATGAACTCTAGACAATGGTCAACACATGAGATGAAAGAATTCAAGAAATAGACGGAATGACATGGACCACTATAATCATCGGAACCACTCGGGTGGCTCATGGAACGATCAATTTCGAAAGTAACTCTCTCCTCACCAACTCTAAGAGTGATTTGCCCATCATAGACATCTATGAGAGCTTTGGCGGTAGCAAGAAAGGACGACCTAAATGATAGGAACTCGCTCATCGACTTCCATATCAAGAATAACGAAATCGGCGGAAAAAATGAATTTGTCGACCTTGACCAGCAGATTCTCAACAACGCCTCTAGGGTACTTCACGGACCGATCGGCTAAGGATAATGTCATATGGGTGGGTGAGAGCTCGCCTAAGTCTAGCTTCTCGTAAAGAGAAAAGGGCATCAAGTTGATGCTAGCACCTAGGTCGGCTAAGGCTCGTGTCTTGTTGTTACTACCGAACATACATGGGATGGTAAAGATACCAGGATCGGTGAGCTTCTCGGGAAGCTTGTTCAAAACAACGGCGGAACACCCTCCATTCAATAGAACATTCGACAACTCCCCTAATTTCTCCTTATTTCTAAGAAGGTCCTTTAAGAACTTGGCGTACTTAGGCATGGACTGGAGTGCCTCTATGAAGGGTAGATTGATCTTCAACCGCTTGAAGATATCTAAGAAGTGCCTGTATTCCTTAGAGTATTTTGGATTTCTAAGACGTGAAGGAAACGGGACACGTGAATAATCTACGAGTGGAGATGGTCTAATGTCAACGGGTGGTCTCTCTACTCTCTTCTCTCCTACAGATTCACCGGGCGGTGCGGTACTTGCTGGGACTAGCCTAGGCTGCACATTGCCCGACGCCTCCATCTCAATCTCTTCATCAACTAACTCTTCCTCCTTACTCTCAACTCTCTCCTCTACTCTCGGGTTCTCTACGGTCTTGCCACTACGGGTGGTAATGGCCTTGGCTTGAGCATTAGGGTTCTGTTGGTTCGTACCTAAAAACTGACCGGGTGATCTCTCCTCGAGTTTCCTAGACATATCACCCATGACCATCTCTATGTTGTGGAGTGAAGATTGGTGGTTCTTAAGCAAAAGGTCATGATCGGAGAGGACCTTTTGGGTGGCTTGGTCTTTGACGAGTATTTGATTCATCATGGCTTCTAAACACTGAAGATGACCCCCTACATCACTATTTGACCCCTGATTTGGTTGAACCTGACTATTCGAACCCTCACCCCCAGTCTGACTATTGAACCCCTTATTGAACTGCCCATTTAACCCCCCACTAAAGAACGAACCCTGCCCCCTGTTTGGATTTTGAGCTACTTGGAAACCAGGGGGTTACCGGTGGAATGAAAGTTATTATTATTATAGAAATTATTATTATTATTATGCCACCCCGAGTTAAAATTGCAACCAAACCCACTACCCTGGCCTCTACCTAGACCTCCCCCTACAAAATCGACCTGTTCCTCACCGATCAACAATGGACACACACTAGTATCATGACCCCTCGGTACTCACACTTATCAACTTTTTGCTTGATCTCTTTAAGCTCTCGAGTGAGGTTTTCCAACACGGCGGCTACACTAGGATCCAGGTTAACCTGGTTCACCCCACGAGTGGGTGCACTAGTGGTGGTATTTGAATTACCACTTGCATACCGTCGGTCAAGATTGCGACTGAGCTTGAGACTGGGAAAAGCTTTCGAAACGCTCTAAACACTCGGTGACAGTAAGTATTCCCATCATGTGACCTCCCGCATTAGTGTCAAAACGATCACGAGTCTCCGGGGTGAGACCGTTGTAGAATTTCTCACAAAGAGCCCAATCAGAGAGACCGTGTTGAGAGCAACGAGCAACTAAGTTTTGAAAACGCTCCTAAGCAAGGTAATAGGGCTCGTCGGTCTCCATGCGGAATGAGTGAATTTGATCGCGAAGACGTGAAGCTTTAGTGGGCGGGAAATACTTATTCAGAAAGGCTTGACGAAGGGCCGCCCAAGTAGTGAAGGTACCGGTTGGATGGGAGTCCAACCATGTAGCTGCACGGCCCGCGAGTGAAAATGGAAAAAGCTGAAGATAGGTGGCATCTTCGGGTGCTCCATGGAGGCTAAAGGTGGCGATCATGCGAGAGAAACGATTTACATGAGCGGGTGCATCCTCGTCATCGCGACCATGAAACTGAATGGTATTGGTGATGGCTGTCATGGCATATGATGGAACTTTCCATGAGTTTTGGTTTACTATGGGTGGGACAGTGATGGGTGATGCGAGACCAGTGAAATTCTGGATGGCTTGTTGGTGGACGGTTTGTCTACGTTCGGCCATTTGGACGATGGGTGGGCTTTCGGGACGGGAAGCTGGCGGGGAATTATGGGGTGAGGACTTCGGAGTGAAGTCAAAGTTCGGTAGTTTAGATTGGAGGGTAGAGTCAGAATGGGTGGAAGATGAAGGAAGTGGTGTACTTACCTGGGAAGATGAGGTTGATTTGTCCGTTGGTGGCTTCGGTGGAGGTCCCTGAGAGCGCAGATGTGGCATCCACTGCAAGCAAAGAACACCAACCAAAGAAAAACAGACAATAGAATACTAAGACTCAAACAAGAAGGAAAAACTAAAACAAAATAAAACACACAACACGTATATGTCAATTCAGTCAATCAAAGCTAATAACGCAATTGCCAAGAGTCCCCGGCAACGACGCCAAAAACTTGATTGTGCTAAACAGACTACAAAAATGAACTACTTTAGACTCTCTAAACTAGACACTAAAAAGCTTTAAAAACTAGACTCGACTTAAACCTAAACCACACAATCGGCAAGTGTACCGATCAATGTAGTATAACCTAAGTAAGTCCGGATATCGAACCCACAGGACTCTATTAATTACGCTAATTAGACTCTGAAAGACTCGGACAGACACAACTAAAACTGTTTTGATTGTTTGGGGGGGGGGTTTCGGAAAATCTACGGAAATCTATATTAAAACTAATTAAAGACTAGGTAACTAACACAAACGAAGGATGGAAATTGTTCTCAAGCGATGATGAAGACTACCTAGACTAGAATCCTGGATTGATTTTAAGCGTTTACCAATTAAGTTAATTGCTCATTTTCTGGAACTGGGATCTTATATACTAAACCTATTAAACACCAGCTAAGCCCCTCAACCCTTCTCGAGGTGAAACTTATGGCGTTACCAAGGCCGTTAATCCTACCGGTTGATTAGACGTCTTTTCAGTTGTCAAATATTGTGTGAGTACCCTAATGATGACCTACTCTTTCCAATTATAGATCTAGGGTAGTTTGAGTATCTAAACTTGACTTGATAGACTAATAAAACCGACGGGTCAACAAATGCATGATCTTTTTCCAAAGACCGACAATAGCAATTCGCCGGGTAAGACCTATCAATAGCCCCTCACTTTCCAGGTATTAGGACTAGTAGAACACTAAGATCTAGCAACCTGTTAACAATCCCTTCTAAGGTTTACTAGGCCCTTCAACCTTAAAGACTATGAACTTATCCTATGATATAGACACTCACCAAAGTTCATAACCTAATACGACTCTATTCCGTGATATAGACAGTCACCAATAGTCATATGAAGCAATAGCAAACAGAAAACCAAATCAAAGCATGCATACACACCAATCCAGATAAACAAACTGCTCACAGAGCATAATTAATCCATAACAAACATGTAATTAACGAAAAAGCTATAAACTTTATATCAATCCATTCATCAAAGTCTAGGTAGTTAATGCGTTTAGCCTAGCATAGTCAATAACGAAAACAAAACAAGAAAAGTCAAACTAGAATTCATCATTACAAGTTCAAAAAGAGAAAACAAGACAAACAAGGATCGTGTAAACCCGAGAAAGTCTCTAATCTTCAATCCTGACTTGATCCAATGATTTTAGAGCTGCGCAAATCTTCAAACTTGGCTTAAACGGCTCCAGAACGGCTGCAAGAACTCCCAAAATTCGTAACTAGGGTTTCGTTATGATAAAAATCGCTTAAATACCCCCAAATCTTAGCTAAAATCCGATACGTCTGCAGATACCACCTTCTCGCGGGGCGCGAGAAGGTTGGCTTAAACGGCTCGCGGCACGAGACCGTGTAATATATGTCAGCTGAAATCAGCTTCTCGCCAGGCGCGAGAAGCAACAGTTCTAGTCATTCGCGGCCCGCGAGATGGCAATTTTCTCACAATTACATCTTGTTTCAGCTCCTAAATTCTCCAACTCATTCCAGGACTTTACCAATTCGTATTTCCACTCAATCATCACGCTTTTCAGCTACTTTAAGCTCATACGTCCTGCAAAATGCAATTGGATCAAAAGACTAACTATTCTACGGAAAACGAAACAAAAAACTACTAAAGATTATACAAACTAGACACGAATAAAGGATGTATTTTACAATACATCTATATTTTCTAGCATTATTTCTTCTGAGTTACTCATGATGACCAGGTCATCAATATAAACTTCTACGGTTTTGCCAATATCCTCGTCGAAGACAGTGTCCATTAATCTTTGATATGTAGCTCCCGCATTGCGGAGGCCAAATAGCATTTTTGTGTAACAAAAGATGCATTTCTCCGTGCGAAAAGCTGTTTTGTCTTCATCCTCTTTCTTCATCAGCACTTGGTGATATCCTTGTAACAATCTAGAAAACATTTCCAACGGAAAGAAGCTAGCGAATCAACCTTCTTGTCTATTTCAGGGAGAGAATAATAGTCTTTGGGACATGCTTTGTTTAAATCTTTGAAATCCACGCACATGCGCCAGCCCCATTGTGCTTTTTTACCATTACTGGGTTTGCAACCCAGGTTTGATATTGACTTCACGCAGATACCGGCTTTTAACAGCTCCGCAACTTGCTCATTCATTGCCTCTGTCTTTTCCGATCCAAGGCTGCGCTTTTTCTGAACTACCGGTTGCGCCGTCGGGAAGACGTTTAAGCAATGCTCAGCTATCTTGCGCGGAACCCCTACCATATCTGCAGGAGTCCACGCGAAGATATCTGACACAACAAAGTCTTAAGTTTTGCGCGACTTGCCATAGAAATTGCAGGACCAAGGATAATTGGTTGCTCGGGATACTTATTGTTCAGTACCCATTTTTCAGGTTCATTTGGTGATGTTGATTTAGCAGCCTTAACAACTGGTTCTTCAATAGACATAATCTCTTTTCGCGCGAAGATGATAGCTACTCCAGTTGGCGTTGGGAAACCACATGTAGCATGAGGCGCAGATGTGAGCATGCTGAAATCTCGTTGCGCTCGTCTTCCTAATAACACTTCGTGACGGATGTTGCTGGCATTACCATGAAGTTCACTTGAATGGTGCGCGAGTGTTTTCTGTCTGAAAGAATCACAGGAAAAGCTATTTGCCCAAGAGGAAAAACAACCTCATTGCAGAATCCAGTTAACGGGAAGTCAACTGGTTCTAGGCGTGCCTTGTCTTCCGGATCTAACTGTTTGAAGCACTGTTCATATATGATATACATGGAACTTCCCGGATCTATGAACATATAGTCGGTCCGATAATGGCCAAAGATGCCTGAAATTATCACTGGTCTTTCTTCCTGAGGCCCACCTGGGACCACAGGAAATATCACTTGTTGCTCTCGCCAATTTTCTCCTCGGAACCTTTGAAAGCTGTGCTTGCGCGACGAGCTCCCTTGGATCATGGAACTTGTTTCATCTTTTTATTGCTTGGCCCCTCATCACCGCGCGTGATTTGCCTGACCTCTTTTCGAACTGATTGCACCAAGTGTGTCAGCTTACTACTTTTCAGGGCCTTTTCAATTTCTGTGCGTAGGCTAATGCAATTATCGGTTGTATGCCCTGTGTCTTTGTGGAAATCACAGAAGAGGTTCGGGTCTTGACCTTTTTTGTTCTTCATGGGCTGGGGTTGTTTGAATTGATATTCTCAGTGCTCAAGACTTCCGCGGGAGATTTAATGAGAGGAGTCCACTGTCGCTCCCAATTCTCATTTTTGATGGCTTTCTGAGTTGCTATCTTGTTAATTGTTGCACGAGCAACCATTGGAGAGTATAGTGAATAAGAACTTTGGTTTGAGTCTTTCCAACCCTTCTTAAACTTCCGACCTCCTTTGCTCAGATCCTCAGGACGATGCTGAGGCAGAGGAGGTCTATTTGAATTAAGGTTGCGCTCGGTCTGCGCATAGACCTTGGCTGCTGCCATGAGCTTATCCCAGCTTTTCGGTAACCCAGTAGTACCAGAAAGTACCTTAATCATTTCGTCACATCTTACCGCGTACTTGAACTGTGCGCGGATAAGATCTTCATGCATGTCACCGATTTCTAAAACCTCCTTGTTGTATCGCGTAATAAAATCTTCCAAACTCTCGTTGTCTCTTCGCCATATGTTCATCACATCCAACGAATCTCTAACATAACGACGCTGCTGACTGAAATGAGTAAGAAATTTTTCGTTAAGATCATTCCATGAAGAGAGCTTACCTGTTGGTAAGTTGTCGAACCAGAGTCGCGCAACTCCGGTTAACGTTTTGGACGAACAGATGGCACCACATAGGTAAAGTCCATCCTCCAATAAGTCCTGCGCCAGTAAACAAACGCATGTGATCATCTGGATCTGACAATCCATTAAACTTTCCAACGTTTGATGGCAATTTTGCTCGTTCTAGCGGGGCTAGGGCGATTTCCTTCACGAATTTTGATTGTTCTGCCGCTTCAGCAGGTCGGTAGATCAAGTTATAATCATGTTCCGCCTCAGATTTTACACTGCTCGGATTCGAGGTTTGTAACTGGCATGATCTGCAGATAAACGATTGAAGACACTTGCACTATCTCCTTCTTCATAAGTCCTATCATACTCATCGTATTGGGTGTCCCGCTTCTGCGACGATCGCGGGCCCAAACGTGAGTGAACTGAAGGTCGTCGCTGGACATTCTCTTCCTGATGTCTGTTACCAGAATGAATAGAATCATTTCTGGTTTTAGAATACATCTCAGTTTCATGCACAGATACATGTGAAGGTGCACGATCTTGGTTCTGAGTTCCGTAACTCAATACTCGGGCGCCGGTGAAGCACGGGCTTGTGGTGCACCAACTGGAGCTTGAAAAGCTGGAGTTCAGGTTTGAGCACATAACTGAGCATACATGGCGTTTAGAGCAGTTTGAGACTTAATCAACCATGATAATGGAGTTTATCCAGGTGGGAGGATTGATGCAACGTCAACATGAGGAGCCGTCGGTCTTACTGGAATGCTCACATGATCAGGATCATATGGCATATTAGCTTCACCGGACGAATCCTCAACGATTTGTCTGTCGACCTGAGGAGCTCCGCCGACACGACGGATCTCCGATCGAGGACCTGGAAATGACGGTCCATCAGCCATGAAGCTGTAGACCTGGGTGAACAAAACGAAAGATGAGAAAGTAAAAGAAAGTCGGTGGGCGCCAATGAAGAAACCCTAAATCAACTAGATCGGAATCTAAGTAGATCTATGGAATGGGCTCTGCATAAAAAGGGTTAATCCTTCGTTTGGTTTCACGATGATAATGAATGAAACAGTACTCCGGCTGATCCTGCAACACAGAACACCATTAGCTCACCACGGGGAGAAGGGGGATTCTCTCCGTGACCACCCTCCGGCGTGAGAATAAGTACATGTAGTCGGAAGTAAAGTATTTTAAGAGAGAGAGAGAGTAGTTGAGAGTGAATACCTTCTACTTGGAGTCCAATTCACTTATTTATAGCCAGAGTTTTGACGCCAAAATGAGAGATGGTAACTTTAACGGAATCTTTTGCTATTCCATTAATGTTGGTGGTTATCCGTTAGTGCACACGGATCGTGAGATCATCAATGGCTAGGGAGATGCCACATGTCATCATGAGATCTCTATATTTTATAAGTGTGAGCATGCTATCACCGTGATCCTTCCCAGCCGTCCAGATGCTGCCACGTGGCAATTGGTTATAACCGAAAAGATGCCTGCACGATTGGGTATTAGTGGCTTCTAGAAGGTTTCACAACCGTTACCATCTGTTGCTCGCCACGTGTCCATTCTGTTATAACATAAAAGATTCCCTTTGCTTCTGCACCAACTCCGGGATTTTGCTAAGGGAGAATTTCTCAGTTTTAACTATTTCCTTACGCGAGAGGCGCAAGTTAGTTAACTGATCTTCTTTCCTCTTCCTGTTGCTTGGCGCAGCATTTTTGGTGAATACTTGCTTTGATATAAATATCGGCGCAAGGTTTGTATATAAAATGTTATCCAAGGAGTTTGATCAAGATTAACTTTGAACCTTGCACGAGCGCGCGCAAGGTGGTTAAGTGATCCTTTCCTTCTTTAGATACTTGGCGCAGGTTTTTAGTGACTTTCCTTGATATAGAAGCTTGCGCAAGGTTTTCTTAGAAGTTAACAGTGGGTATGATTCCCTTGGTTGGCGCAAGGTTTTTGGGACCATACCCTTCAAGTCCCCCCAGTCCAGTGTTTCTCCTATGTAAAAGTAAAGAGTAGGTGGAGCACTGGACTTAAGAAATATGCTGCGCTGTACGAGTGTTGGTCTTTTGTTGCTTTATGGTTTTTTGGTGACGTGTCACAAGTGATCTTTTGGAAGACATTTGAATTTCAAATATATTTGGACGCGTGTCGCTCATCCAAATGATGTAGTTGGTCGACACGCACGTTCATGAGACGTGGTGGTACTGTTGACAGGCTGTCAACAGTACGTGTCTTACTGCATTTAATGATAGTTCGTCGACACTCGCGCGTGTGGCGATTACTGTTCCCCACTCGCCCTTGCAGTTACATGGGGAAGAGTGATGGTCGCAAAAGTCGCTGCAGTCATATCGAGCATTAATTGCGATTGGTATATAAAGGGGAATGTCGATCCATCTGCTTCTTCACCAGATCATATCTTAGAAAGAAAACAATCTTGTGTTCATATATTTCGGCGACTGCATAAATTCCGATCTTCTTGCTGTTTCCATTGAAAACCTGTCTTTCGAGATTTCTTTCTGCACATTACTATGGCGACTGGATCTAGTACTGGTAAAGTTGATGCTCCGGCGAGTCGGCACTGCCTCCATTGAAGTGGGGGAAGGCATACTTTGATGCTCTTGTTAGCAATTTTCTTTTTTCCAAGACTTAGGGGGCTTTCTTCCCCAGTGAGGGTTCGACGGCGGCGGATGCTCCGGCCGGTTACATCACTCTTTTTTATGATTACTTTGCCGAGGGCAATTTTAGGCTGCCGGTAACACACTTTATGTTGGAGATCTTGATTTTTATAAGTTTCATATTTCCCAACTGAATCCGATGGGCATGGTGAGGATCCGGCACTTCGCGTTTGTTTGTCGGTCGATGCAGATAATACCGACTGTGGAGAAATTCCGTGTATTTTCCCAGCTTCACTGTTCTTTTGTTGTTTTTTGCACCAGGATGATGCCGTTTTTTACATTCATATATCGATACCGAACATGACCGGATCAGAAAAAAAAAAGAAAAAAAATTGCCACATGGCAGCCAATGAATAGACCAAGTACTATTCATTGGCTTGCTTTACTAATATATAGATAACTAGTCATTAGCCTCCCGTGTTGCGGGCAGGTGGTGTAAAACGATGTTATCAGCATTGTAAAGAGTGGGTGTAAAACAATTCTAAGTAGCAACCGAACACCAATTAACATAATATAAAACTACGAATTCTAACACCAAGTGATTCACGTAACATGACACATAGACGAAGTAGAATTTATACGACACATATTAGAAAATCGAGGGGGTAAAAAACCATGACGGATCATATGTGACCACTAAATACCGTACTAAGTAACCACCAAACAACGATCAATCCGAGAAAAAGCCTAAGGAAAAGCTAATAAAAAAGACTAAACTCATTTAAACTTTTAGAAAAGTTATAAAAATCTAAAGTTTTATAATAAAAATGTAAAACATTAAAGTTCAAAAAAAAATAGAAAACCAACAATCCCACAAAAACAAAAAAAGACATTATTCCTTATATATTATGAATATGAATTAATAGATATATATGAATTTGATGCAAACTTTTTGTTCAGCTTGTTTGCTGTGTATAGCGAACCTTTTTTTGTTCGGTTTGTTTATTATAAGTTAGAAATCTTATATAACCATTGAAAAGTGTGGAAAGCACATACCAATAAATTTGAATATTGATATCAATCTTCATCAAATTTTTAGGCTGTATATTTCGATTAAATAGTGGGCTTTCGGACGTTAAAAATGGCGATGATGGACTTGGGCTATCTACGGTTATCATATTTAGCTATTGGGTTAGAATTTTATTTTTTTGGCCATTAAGAAAAAGAAAAAGAAAAAAGAAAAGATGAACTGATCTACCGGTCTGAACTCTCGAACCAGTAATCTCCAGAAGCTTCCATAAACCCTATATTTCTTCAAACCCTACCAAAACCCTTTCCGCCGATCACTCTCTTAGACCTCACCGCACAAACATGCACCGGCTATCAAGGCGTTCCGTCAACTCGCTCCTCCGCTACGGCGCCCATCGCCGCCGTGATGCCGTCTCTGCGGCTTCGGCCTCTGCTGGTTCTCTCAATTTCAACGAATCGGTATAACTCTTCTCAATCTATTTACATTTCCACCATCAATATCTTTATGTATATATGTATGTATGTACCACACTTTATAGAATTGGTATTAATCTGAACTGATTGTGAGAATTTATATTATTGATCTCCTGTTGCTGATTTTGCAAATTAGGTTTTTGTCGTTAATTACGTCACACGTAGGCAGCGTTTCGTACCAGTACAGTACCTTACCGCATAATATTAATACTGAAATTTAGCTAAAACCTAAACCGAATACTGTTAAAAGTCTCGGTATCGGTATGGTACGGTACCATTAAAAGTCTCGAACCACCACCGTACCACACCACATAAATCGATACCGAGATTGAGTTATATTGAACACCGAATAATACACCGAATATGTTTGGTCGGTACAGGTATTGTATGATATATATGTACAGCACTTGTATTCGGTAAGAAATTTTTCATTCCTATGTAAGAGCGTACTTCAGTTGTGTTATTGAAGTATTTGATGTTAACAGGGTGCTGAGAGGGATGCCAGTGGTAGGTGGTATTCGGTTTTAACTACTGCATCATCCACTGGGCCTGTTTCCACAAAGTCTTTGAAATTGGGAAACATGATTCCTTCTGGGAAGCGGTTTGAGTCAACGGCTTCGGACGTTCAGACACCTGAAGCACCTGTGGAGAAGTATGAGTATCAGGCAGAGGTGGGCCTTTAGTGATTATGGAGTTTACTCTTTCTTTTATTGTGAACTTGACGTAGTTTTTTATTGTGATTGTTTGGTATCATGATGATATATTCTGCTGCAGGTAAGTCGGCTTATGGACCTTATTGTTAACAGTCTGTATAGCAACAAAGAGGTGTTCCTTCGTGAACTTATCAGGCAAGATTCTAAATTCTCACGCAAATTTGCAATGTAGTCGTTTATCGGTGCAACTCTTTATCTAATTATAATTTTTTAATGTTATTGAAAATTGATAATTTATGAACATTGTGACTCTGTGAGTGTGTGTGTGTTATTGTTTATCTAATTTGCATATAAACTAACAATGTGCACACACACACAAAAAAACCTTTTATGTTTCAGCAATGCAAGTGATGCGTTGGACAAGTTGCGATTCCTTAGTGTTACGGAGCCACAGCTTTTGGAGGGCGCTCCTGAACTTGACATACGTATTCAAACTGATCAAGAAAATGGAATAATTACTCTCACGTAAGATTTTCAGCTTCTAAGAATATTAGTTAGAATTCTACATGATTTCTTTTCTAACATGCATGCTATATTCAGGGACTCTGGCATCGGTATGACACATCAAGAACTTGTTGATTCTCTAGGAACAATCGCTCACAGTGGAACTGCAAAGTTTCTAAAAGCTTTGAAGGTGGATACTGACATGCTGTTATTAACATAAATAAATTTTATACTTTACGCCTTGTTTAAATACAAACTATTGAATTTGACAGGATAGCAAAGATGCTGGTACAGACAGCAATTTGATCGGTCAATTTGGTGTGGGGTTTTATTCAGCCTTTTTGGTTGCCGATAAGGTATGACGTTTTTGAATCGCATTAATTTTTAGTATATATGGTCTTCTTTTGGCTCATCGTTTATGTTATTAACAGGTGGTGGTCTCGACAAAGAGTCCTAAATCTGATAAGCAATATGTTTGGGAAGGAGAGGCCAATTCTAGCTCTTATATTATCCGAGAAGAAACTGATCCTGAGAAACTTATGCCTAGAGGAACCTCAATCCAGTTGCATCTCAAGGTCAACTATGCAAATCATTTTATTTTATTCTATTTTATTTTTCTTATCTCTTCATTATTGGTCTCACAGAATTTATCATTCTTATATTTTTTGTACTCAGCGCGATGATAAAGGTTTTGCTCATCCCGAGAGAATTGAGAGACTCGTAAAGAATTATTCTCAGTTTGTCTCGTTCCCAATTTACACATGGCAAGAAAAGGGCTACACAAAAGAGGTACTTCTGACTTATCAGACTTTTGTATAATGGCTCACATTTTTTATGTTGGTAAATGTAATGTTTGGCTGCCATATTTTTTCTTGTTACTCATTAGTGTTTCTGTTGTCACAGGTTGAGGTTGATGATGATCCAGCTGAGGCCAAGAAGGATGGGACTGATGACAATGTTGAGGTAAGCGAAAATTATATTAGTTATGAACCCATGTTGCACTCGATACAGATCTAACCACCATAGCATGGTGTTCTGTCGTAACAGAAAAAGAAGAAAACTAAAAAGGTTGTTGAGAAATACTGGGATTGGGAACTCACTAATGAGACGCAACCTATATGGGTGAGTTTTCTTTATGTGATGTTTATTTAAGTTTTTGTAAGGACATGCATCTCAAGGTCTTTTTTGCAGCTTCGAAACCCTAAGGAAGTTACAACAGAGGAGTATAATGAGTTCTACAAGAAGACATTCAACGAGTACTTAGAACCTTTGGCATCTTCACACTTTACAACAGAGGTGAAATGCGATATTTTGATTTCACTTATAGTTTTGCTTGTTAGCATAAATATTGTAAATGTGGGTCCCATGTGAGCGTGAAAACATTTTGACATTTTTTTTTTCAAATTGCAGGGTGAGGTCGAGTTCCGGTCAATTCTCTATGTTCCTGCTATCACTCCAATGGGGAAGGAAGACATTGTGAATCCAAAAACTAAGAATATTAGACTTTATGTCAAACGTGTCTTCATTTCAGACGACTTCGATGGAGAACTGGTAAGATTAGTCTCTTACGAATTTTGTTTGAGAAAACCTTTCTGGTTTTGACTTAATTTATAACCGGTTAATAATATCTGTTATTTGATGTTGGGGGTAGTTTCCACGATACTTAAGCTTTGTCAAAGGTGTTGTCGACTCTAACGACCTTCCCTTGAACGTATCACGTGAAATTCTTCAAGAAAGCCGCATCGTAAGTACATCTGGCATTCTTTCTTATTTCTAACAAGTTGTTTGGAGATACAGTAAATACTTATTTTAGTTTTTATACTCGAAAGGTGCGTATAATGAGGAAACGGTTGGTCCGGAAGGCATTTGACATGATTCTTGGCATATCCGTGAGTGAGAACCGAGAGGTAAAGCATCTTCATTTTTATGGATTGTAATTCTTGTCTTTAGTTTATTATGATTAATAAGAAAGAATAACCCTTTTGATGCTTTGCTTTAGGACTACGAGAAATTCTGGGAGAACTTTGGGAAGCATTTGAAATTGGGATGCGTCGAAGACCGTGAAAATCACAAGCGTCTTGCTCCATTGCTTCGATTCTTTTCATCACAGAGTGAAGAAGAAATGATCAGTTTGGATGAATATGTTGAGAACATGAAACCTGACCAAAAAGATATCTACTATATCGCTGCTGACAGTGTCACAAGTGCCAAAAACACACCATTTTTGGAGAAATTATATGAAAAGGATCTTGAAGTACAAATTCCCTTCTTTTTATTTTTTATTTTTGCTGTTTAGTAAAAACCGTTACTTAATAGTTACTGGTTTCTTTACAGGTACTGTTCCTTGTTGATCCTATCGATGAAGTTGCTGTCACAAATCTCAAATCATACAAGGAAAAGAACTTTGTTGACATCACCAAGGAAGACTTAGACATTGGTTAGTCTTTCAATTAAAATAATTTTTTATTCAGTAATGAGCAATAACACAATTTTTAACAACTGATGTTTTATTTTGCGTTGAAACTACTAGGTGACAAGAACGAGGAGAAGGAAAAAGAGATGAAACAAGAATACGGACATATATGTGATTGGATGAAGAAACGATTGGGTGACAAAGTTGCGAGTGTCCAAATTTCAAACCGCCTTAAAACATCGCCATGTGTTCTTGTATCTGGAAAGTTTGGTTGGTCTGCAAACATGGAGAGGTGATTTTTCTTCATAATCAAGTCTTATATAAAGACTTTCTTTTATATTTTATTTTATTTTGTTGTTAATGTAGTTTTCTTGTAATTATTTAGGCTGATGAAGGCACAGACTGTTGGTGACTCATCTAGCTTGGACTTCATGAGAAGCAGAAGAGTGTTTGAAATCAATCCTGAACATCCAATTATCCAGACATTAAATGTACGAGATTTTTCTTTTGATACCACAAGAATTATTGATATTTTTTCTAAATCTTTTCTGCGCATGCATGATGCAGGCTGCTTGCAAGAGCAACGGTGACGGTGAAGAAGCCCTTAGGGCTATTGATCTTTTATATGATACTGCATTGATTTCTAGTGGTTTCACTGTGAGTCATCTTTCCTTCATGCCTATACCGCATTTATTTACGTTGCGTGTTAAAAGCTAATGACACCTGGAATTATTATTAATAAAAATTTATGGTATTTCGATTTGATGCAGCCTGAGAGTCCATCACAGCTTGGTGGAAAGATTTATGAAATGATGAACATGGCTTTATCAAACAAGTGGTCAACTGAACAACCAGCTTTCAACATGCACAGCTCACAGACATCAGAAGCAGAGGTTGTGGCTGAACCACAGCCAACCCTTGAAGCAGAGGTGGTTGAGCCGGTTGAAACCACTTCCCAGAAATGATGCCTGCAGATGGAGTCAAGTTGAAACCAGGGCTCAGAAATAATATGGCTAGAGGGGTCTAGTGTTATTAATGTTTTGAGTTTTAGCAGTTTGGAAGGGAAAAGAACACGAATGTAGAGTCGATACTAACCAGAAAGGAAATTTGATTTTGAATGTTGGTTATTATTGCATGAGCCAGATATATATCTTATTGTTGAATTGATACATCGAGTACCATGTACACAAACAGATGATTTTTAACAAAATAGGAAGATAATTATGTTTTAAAAAATTAATAAATAAATGGATTGTGGGTTCTGACCCAACATTTGAGTATCAGGTTACCAAAGCTAAGGGATGGGGCGTTCATGGTTCGGTTTATCCTGTTTTAATAGCGCTTGAAAGTCCTGTTTCGGATCTTGTTCTAGGTCATAAACGTTGAAGAACGCGAACAAACTACTCATCCACCAAATTGACGTGTGGAATCCATCAATGAAGTGTGGTTATGACAAGAACGCTTCTTGTATTCCAACAAAAATCCTGTTTACAAGATTTGACAAAGCCCCAAATGAAATGAGACATTATAGAACCAGCGCATGACCACTACATCTCTCACGCATGCATACAGCATCTCACGCGCTGCACATGACACATGCGGCATTAAAAAACACAGAACCCAAACTCAAACGTTACACCGCACTAAATACAATGACACAACTAAAGACGCAGACAATAGAAATTATGCAGTCAAACTACTAACTACCATTTTAAGACATGACAGATCAAATTGGCTAGGTTGATTGAGTCAACTTGATGATAAGGACAATAAGGCATACATAGTTAACAAAGGTCAAATGATCAGTTAAATCGTCAAAACCAAATTGTATGATTTCTTTAATTTGGTCGACTTGAACAGTTTTTGAACACTCGTTAACAAAAGGTGGAAACATTAAGAAGAGAAAAAACGAAAGATAATTTTCATGCTGCAACGTGAGTATGGTACAACCCGTCAACGCACTAGGGGTTTTAACTTAATTAGCAAATCTAAAAGGTAACTAATTCATAATAAGTAATTAGTACAAGTTTCTCAACCAACATTTGGGTCATCTTAAAACCAAATTGCGCTACAGCCGCTCGAGATCTCACCTTGTGATCCCACTCGGTTCCAGCTACTTAAATTTCTCACCAATTGCCACCATCACTATGTGTTTGGATCATCTATACACTATTAGTGTTACACACTTAAATGACCAAAACGTCCTTCCGCTTCAACCTTCTTTTCCTCTTCTTCTCCATCCGCATCCGCCTGAAGAAGCTGCTCCGGTGTAGCAGCAGGGTCAAGATCCCAACACCCATCTGGCAAGTTCAACCCTTGACCTTTTAGCAAACAAGCTGGAACCTGGTGCGAAAACCGAACCATTTCTTTTCTCGGAATTACACGAACCGCGCTCTTGTTAGGGTTTCTTTGATAGACAGTCTTGTACCCTTCTAGTTTTGCCAAAGGTGTCACACACACCCCAACTTTTTCCGAATAATCATCGAGAATCTCCACCATTTCATATTGTTGCCTTGCTTTTTTCGATTTTTTATTCTGATACACAGCCCATATATCGCCTCTTTTCGGGTATATTTTAACCACCCCTCCTTTGCCAACGTTCTCCCTTCCCAAAAGATGCGAAAAAATGTTGACTTGCTCAACAAAGACAGAATGCGCAACCTTAAAACTTCCACACGATTTATTAACTCCAAATTCAGCGTCCGGTTTCGAGTTCAAGTAAGTGATGTGAAGCTGAAACGGTTTCACCGAGATCACCTGGCGAACAACGCAATAGAGACGGGGCATCCGTCTTCTTCATCGTATATAGCCCATATTTGCTTCGGCTTAAACACTTCCTCAGACCGATCCGTATCAAAATCATGGAAATCCGGATCGGGGACCGTTATCGCCATCGAACTACTTTTCTTGACCATTTTTCCGTTCTTTTCAGCTTCGACGTCGAAGCCGTTTTCATTTCTTTTAACTTCCCACGAATTACCGACCTTGCTTTCTCGATTAACAACTTTCTCGCATCGAAAGCAGGCGCAACCGAGTACTGTCTCATTAAAACATCAACCCCGCCATTTCCATTCAAATTATTTGAATCCGAATATGGTTCGGTTCGTAAACCCGTTTCCCCGTTTTCGATCTTTCTTTTCTTAGGAGGCCGGCCCATTGGGCCCGTGTTCGATCTCACCTGGTGTCTCCCGTTTGACTTTTGCCTACTTGCGTTACCCGGTTTAGAAGGTAAACCGTTAGGATCCAAAGTAGATGAGCCAGAATAAGTATTCCACTGAAACGATGCGGTCCCTGCATACTCGTATCCTTGTGTAGGATGAACAGCCGAGGACCCGTTTCCTGTGAAACATACTGACGTACTCGGTACATAAGGACCCGTGTTATATGCATGGTTAGCGTAACCATTTTCAGACGTATACGACCATGGGGCGTAAGTAACAGGAGCCGCACCCGTTTCAACAGCTACAAAAACCCCACGACAATTCTTACATGAAAGTCTTTTATTCACGTATTTTCTAAGATACTCGTACTGAACACGACACGAGGTGCACACGGTCCAAAACGTATCAAGTCTTGGAGAAGTCTCGGAACCCGAAACACCGGAAGCATTACAACCAGCGGCCGACAAGTGTTTAATTCTTTTCGCATCGTACGAGCTTCTTTTCACGTTATCCGATAACACAGCCCATGCTTCGGAGACGAGTTTGAAAGCTTCATCGGCTCCGACGGTTTTGTTTTTGTCAGGATGAAGAAGAACGGCCATCTTTTTGTAACGTTTTTTCACTATGGATTTGTCTGCAAATGGATCCAACCCGAGAACCGAATAGAAATCAACTTCTCGATTCATATTCGTCGTTGTTGCAGCAGCGTATATCTCGAATGTAGCAACCATTTGGGATATACCTTCCAGTTGAGGGCATAAAGTTTGAGCCCTTAAAGCGAACTGTTTCGCACCCGTAAAATCTTTCATTAAAAATAGCTTCTCTGCATTCTCTTTAGCCCTAAGAGCTTCTTCTATGTTTGGATCCATCTTTAATGTTCAACCCTACAAAAAGTTACATCTAAATAATGCACAAAAATGGTATTCCAATTTCATAAAAATTCAAAAATTTTCCCAACTTTAGCATAAAACTACAAATACAGAGTAGAATTCATACATTAAACTCACATAGCATAAATTAACATTTGAATAATACACAAAAATGGTATTCCAATCTAAAAAAAATAAAAAAAATTCCAATAACAATTTCAAAATATCTCAACTTTAGCATAAAACTACAAATGCAGAGTAAGATTTCAAAGAAATTAGTAAAAAAAATCATACATTTAACTCACATGCATATGGTAACTTGACTAACTTCAATCATCATCACCAACAGTTTGCAAAAATTACCAAATCAAACTAATAATCATTAACCCACAACAAATCTTTAACAAAACATGCTAATTACAAACTTAATTACAAAAACCCCAAATTAACACAACTACAATTTCAAGAAATTCAATTTAGGTCAACAAGTTTTCAACTTTAACTCAAATTAACAATCAAAACACAAAACCCAACTCAAATCCAAACATAATAATCAACAAAACAGTAAGATCTCAGCTCCGATCAGCTAAAAATGCAAACTTTTGAAACTACGAAAACCCTAAATAGATAATAAAGTATTAATACATTATACCGTATAAAACACGAAATTGAAATGAAACATACTTGAATCTGCATCCAACGGCAACGGAACAGCGACCAGATCTCAAATCCGTTTGTAGCTTTGCTTCAGATCTACGATCAACGAGGAGCTTAACTTTTGTAAATTTAGAAAAAGTGAAAAATAAAAAATAACTTAACCTTTAAATAAATAAATATACCTTGTAATTAATTATTTATACTAAAATAAATATATTAGGGTATTGGGTAGATTTGATAATTTAATTATTTAAAAGTTTTTATTATTTAAAACCTTTTAAATAAAAGCAAATGAGGAGTTCCGGCAGTCGGCGGGAGGAATAGAATATTCCGATCGTGTACATATATAGATTTAGTAGTGTAAATATGTGAATAGTAGATGTTTTGATTTATATAAGATTAAAGTTGTAATATAGTGTTGTATTTTATACTTTTGAAATCGTATTTTGGTGATGTATGAATTAAAATTGGTGACGTATAAACCGCTTGCTAAATTTATACATTGTGTATAGGTTTTTAGGAAATTGTTACTCGGTAATAATTAAGTTATGACATAAAAATCTAAAAAAGTGTTTGGATGAAAAGTGATTATCTGCCTCCAAAACGCAGTTTTGAAGAAGCATGTACCTACATGCTTTTTCAAAACGCTGTTTTGAAAACGCAAAATCTATTTTAAAAACACATAATCTATTTGAAAACGCAAAATCTATTTTAGAAACACATAATCTTTTTTGAAAACGCAACACCAAACACCCCCTTAATGAGGCATCGTTATTGATCCCGCTGATATAGGTTGATGGTAAAATTTTATTTCTATACTCTGTTGATATAGGTTGAAGGTAAAATTTTATTTCTATACTGTTACGATCTATTAAGTTTGTATTTATATGATTGTTCGTATTTTTTCAATTAAAAGAAGAGGAGGTTATAAGAAAAAGATAAAAACACTCGCTTGTTTAGAAGAGCTAATAATTATTTTATTAGACAACATTAGTAGTAATGTTGATATCAACTTGTTAAATTCTTAATCCGAATACATTTTTAACATTTATGAATAGAACGTATACTTTTTTCTAGCATGGAAATGAACTCATTTGTATTATTTAAAATGTTAATAACAAGAAAATATACAATACACTTAACTTCAAAAGTCTTGAAATACTATACATAGAAATTTAAATTGGGAATAGGTCAAATAACATAAAATTAAAGTTTATGAAATACAAAAACATTGAAATAATAAAAGTAATGATCGGTCTATTTGTTTGCTAAATTTAGATGGAGACTAGAACCTTCATATTCTCAAACCTAATTGTCACATTGTATCATGTGGAGTTTTTAATGGTAGGTTTTAAGAAGCTACAACTTTTCTATATTATTTGAAGAGTTTCATTTGAAAGCAAGAGATGTTTAGTTGTATATACTATTTTGTATTTTTTTCATAGAAGTATATGGTATATGTTAGAGGTGTCAAATCGTTTTTTTTTTTCAAAAAAACGGTTTCAGTTATTAATCGAACCGGGTTTTCTACTCAAAATCAAAAACCAGTTTTTTGTATAACCGGTTCCAGTTACTAACCGGTTTTTTTACTCAAACTAATAACCGGTCCAACCGGTTAGGGTCGGTTTATAACCGGTTTAACCTAAAAAAACCGGTTTTAAACCGGTTTTTGTAACCGGTTTCGGTTATTAACCGGTTTCAAAGGCAAAAAACCATAACCGGTCTACAACCGGCTGGTCGGTTTCAGTCACTAACTGGTTGTAAAAAAAACCGGTTTCGGTTTTTTTTTCTGGTTTCAGTTCTAAAACCGGTTTTTTTGTACACTCTAGTATATGTGCACATAAAAATATCATCACATAAACTACATATTAAAAAGTTCTTTTATATTCATTAAACGGTGTATTACTATAAAAGTTTACTAGTAAGAAGCTAAACCATAAAATATAATGGTAAAATAATAGATGAAGAAAGAGAGGGATTACAAATCCAATCTCACGAATTCAATTTAGTGTTTATACTCTTTCAAAAATAATGCTTATAGCCAATTGACATATGTGATTTGGTGAAGGCTTATCTTTATTTATAGTTTGTGCACAAAAATTTACAAGAACAATGAATTTGCATACTTTTTAACAAACCGATGATAATTATAATGGGCGTACAAGATTTGAGTTGGTTATTCTACTACTCGAATCAGCAAAAGAACATCTAGTTGTTCCATATGTGATGATTGATAAACAACAATCATGTTCCTACGCCCTACCTGGTTGAAAGGTAGGGTATACGGGGCGTCACCCGGGGAAGGCAAACAGTGACTTGTCATAAAGCGGGAACACCGTCGCCAACCACAGTGATCACCCGGTAAACTTAAACGGGCGGGGAGTGTTCACCGGTAAGGGAAGGGGGGGGGGGGTTTCATGGTGGGTCCACTCTCTTTCACCCAATCACACTTTATCTTGATTTTTTTAAATAAAAAATTGTTTGGGTGACACTTTATCTTTATTTTTTTAAATAAAAAATTGGTTGTGTGAAGTGCTGTTAATGTTTGAGTGCAAAATTAGAAGTGGAGAAAAGAGTTGACATGACAGAGTATGATTGATTGTGGTGGAAAGAGGACTACTCCAACGAGTGGAACGCCCCATACACCCTTAAGCATCATTAAAGGGTTATTTTTCAATGTATATTGTTTCATAAAGGGTATGCATTATTGATTCGTATAGACTAGGCCTTATCTAGTAGATATACGCTAGAAGACGATTACATGTGTTTCTTCTTGGTGGCTTTATCTCTCTTATTTAATGAGACATTATTATTGATCCAGTTTCTATTGGTTAAAAGTAAAATAGTTATATCGTACGATTACGATATCTTAAGTTTATATTAATATGATTGGTCGAATTTCCTCGTTTTAATAAGAAAGAACCTTTGGATGAGAAACTTATAGCGAATACAGGTACCGACTGGACATATACGATACAGTATTTCGGTTTTGAATATATCTTAATTTCAGTATTAGTACCATACCTTACATTACTACATTACTGATCCAGGACTTTTATTGGTATCATATCGTACTCGTATCGACCGAACATATACAATACAATATTCGATTTTGATTTAGCAAAAAAATGTTATCGATACTTTGTGATACGATACCTGTTCGATACGATATCAATAACAATCTCATCCATTTAAGAACCTTATAAAATAACCCTTTATGCATAGGAAGTTACACAACATTACTTACTAGTAATGTTGATGTCAACTTATTAAGTTCTTAACCACATTGTTGTATCTGAGTGTGTGCTGTGTGTGTTTTTCTTTGTAAAACAGTTGATCAAATTGGGAAATATCAATCAAACACTAATATCTAAACACATCAAATAATCACAGATGAACAGGGGATGATTGCAAATGATTCATTATATTATTCAATAGACGTAATGCAATCAAACAATTACAAAGTACCCTCCCCCCCACTAGGTAATCACACTCTTACTATGTTTTAATGCACTCTGCTCTTAGTATTAACTAATTACAAAGACACTCAAACTATATATAGGAGGTGTGAACTGTTGATGACATTATCATGAAAATGACCTTCAACAACTTCATTAAATGATATAACTTCTAGCAGTTGTGAGAAGTGCTGAATTGTTACACTGTTTCATTGAACTGTTGTATCTTCTAGAAATAGAGTGAACTGCTGGATTTCTCATAACAGCTTGTTGTGACCCAGATCTTTTGGAAATCCGGAACTTCTGCCTTTGACTTATTGACTGGTCTTTGGGTGTTCAGCCTTTGACTTTGGTTGACTTGACTGTAGACTAGCTCCTTTGATAATCAACACTTGTTCCCTAGATACTTTGAAGGCAGTAGTTTAATGTAACAGGGGTTGGGGCAGCTGTTTTGTGAAGCTTTCAATGGGGGAGATTTGTATTTTAACTTATTCAGTCAAGGATGACGGATCCTTTGGGTTTTGACTTTCATCATCAGCAGATCTTATATAACCCAACAATCCCTCCCTAGATCTGCTGATGCCAAAACACACTTATTTGAGCCTGACCTTTATTCTTTTATTTTGTTGATGAAGAGTCCTTTTGAAGGGATTTATTGAAGCTGTGAACAAGGACAATTCCTTTATCTTCATCTTAGCCAACCATCTTTGACTTTACAGAGAAATGTTCTCTGTCTTCACACCTTTTAACCTGTAAGTAGCTTCTTCTCTCTAAGTCTCTAGGTTTGGAAGATTAGAAACTGCCACCCTTTGGATCTCTGAAGACCAACAAACATTCCTTTCTTCTGAGAGGAGTGAGATTATTGAACATCATCCTTTAGAGATTCCTCCAAAGCTACTATGTATGTACCAGGCTTTTGATCTTTATCAGTTCTGAACATGTGTTGTGTTTAGCATATATGTTGCAAGTAGTGTCTTCTCTTCTTCATCTAGATCCACAATCCAATTAGCAAAACCATGCTTTACTTCTAAGTTGTTCAAGTAGTTCTCCATAATTCTTGGATTGTAAGAGAAGATCTCCTGGGGCTTAAAAGGAACTACAATAGACTCCTTTTTCTCAGCAAGGTAAATCTCTGTGTTCTCCTAGTTTGGTCTAAGTGGGATTTTTTCTGGATTTTTTTAGCATCCATATATTCCATAAATTCCTTTGACACAGTTTTGTCCTTCCATCTTATTATAGAGCTCTTTCCTGTCCATTCAACCATTATAAGGTCTTGCTTCGTTTTGAAGATCTTTGCAGCCTCTTATGGTGTTGGCTTTCTTTTACTGCCAAGTTTTCAGTTTGGAGGTGTGACATCATTGTTGGGTTAGCCAACATCTTCTTCACCCTGGACACTTCTCCCAATAGGTTTTGTGCACCCCGGTTTTGGAACACACAAAAATTCTTGACATGATAGGGAGCATTCTTCTTGAGCCATCCAATGCTATCTTGTTTTGAAGCATTGGCTGCTAATTATGGCTTTAATGGAGGAATCTTGGAGAGTTCTTGTGATTTCTAAAACATGTGTTGCTCAAAGTTCCTGATCTCCCTCGTCTGCCTAACCATGATGTACCGAGCCTTCCTGTATATCATATTCCCTTGATTTTCTTTAAATTCTTTAGCAGCTTCTTCCATCTTCTTAGTGTTCTCTTGATAATTTCGCTTTTCATCTATTTTCTGAAGAGGTAAGGCAATAAATCTTGGGGAGGGAGGAAGCTCTTCAGCAAATGGCTTTGTGAAAATTGTTATTGTCATAGACTCTGTTGTTATTGCTTGTACATCTTCAGGGTCATCAGATGGAACCAGCTTCATTCTCTTTGTGGATTGGCCAGTTGTTTCTTGAGGAACTATTGGTTTGTTGCCTTCTGCTAGCTTTTTTCCAGTAAGTTACCTGCAGTTTTGACAACAGCTGGTTTGGCCCAGACTATGTCTTTGATCTTGTTGATGGTGGAGTAGAAGATGTTTGAAGACCAGTAGTTTTCCTTGGTCCAACTGTTTGAGTTTTCACTCCAATTGTTTGTTCTTAAGCAACTCCTGGTTAAATTTATTGAACTTGTCTTCTCTTGGCTTCCAACTTCTCAATGGATTTGGCTTTCTAAATCATGGTTGGTGGCCTCATGTTAATCTTTGCAGCTTTTGTAATAGCAACTCTTTCTTCTGCCCTTTGTTTTTCTAGTTTGTCTTTTACCAATGCAATACTTAGACCCCTTTAATCTTGTTTAAACTTTTTGATCATCTCTATAAGATCAACATCTCCTTTATCAACTCCTTTCTGCTTCTCAACCATGGCCTTGGCTAAGGCTTTATCAGCCCTCTTCTATGCCTTTATCTGCCCAGCCTCTATCATATCAATCTTCTTATCCCCCACTTTTTAGCATCAACAGTTTCATTCCTCTGCATAAAATGGTGTAACAAGGGCCAGGGGGCAGAAGAGCCAAATACTTAGGCATCAAATGTAGTGATGTAATCTTGAAACATGGGTTCTAAGATATCCTTAAAGGCGTTTTGAGCTCCCCTGCTGGCAATGATGAGGTGGCTAAAACCTCACCAGGAGTTTAGCTTTGTATGGCTGGTGGCTGAATTAGGAGTGAGCTAAGTATTTGGGTGAGCTCCTTTTATGAGGAGGCCAACTTCTGTGTAATTTCAGGGTTAAGCTGGACTTTAGCTTGGGGCATTTTAGTGACCAGCTCCTTGAGTTTGGAGGCTGTAGCACTCAGCTGTTCCATCAAATCGTTTAAACCGCTCGTCTTGGGAATCATGCAAATTAGTGGACTCATTTGCTCCCCCACCTGTGGTGGTTGTATAAGTAGGTATTTCTGGCTTTTCGGTCACAGTAATACCTTCTAATGTCCCTTTGTCTTGGCACTGGGACTTCCAGTAGTTTAGCTCTCCAATACTTTAGCAACATGGAGTAGCTGTGTTGTTGTTTTCTGCAAGGTGGTCTTAGTTATGTTTCCACTTTCTTCTTAAAACCAGTGGGTTATTCATGAATACTGGAAGCCACCAATGCAATCACCTCATCAGGATTTACCTGAGAGGGATGAGTCTCTTCCTCATGTAGGTAAGGATCAGATTCCATATGTACCAGGGCTATGTTTTGTGGCTCCATCTCTATGATTTGTGGTTGAGATGTGCCTTTTTTATGGTACAATGGACAATCTGCCTTCATGAGTTTTTGTGCAAAAGTGCTTGTTTGGTCGGCTTGGCTGGTTAGAGGCACTAGAGATTGTAGTGAAGAAGTAACTACAGTCTCTAGCTGAGTTTGTGTTTCAGCCTGACTCTGAGGGACCTCAACTTCCTAAGTAGTCATTGTTTTAGTTTTCTTTGAGGGGGTGGCTAAGGATTTTGACTTAGAGGCTTTTGAAGTCTTTTGTGCTAAAGACTTCTTCCTCTTTTTGGTGGTGGTTGATGTGCATTCCTCGGGATGGGTTGTTCCCTTTGGTTAGTAGGAACAGTGAGATCAATTTGTTCTTCCTCAACTGTTGGCTGTGCAGGGTCATTGCCTTGCACTAGCTCAGCTTCTTGTTCAACATTTTTTGGCTCAATTTTATCCTTTCTCATTTTTGTAAACGTTTGAAATAAAAGAGATTTAATGGGAATTATTTCACCCCTTTGTAGAGCTCATCAGACAATTCTATCTCTAAAATTGCCATAACAAGTTTGGGGCACATTAAAAACTTTGAAGATGGGTTAACAGTTGAAACCAGTTCTTTAAAAATTTGGTTTGAAAGATTAAATTTTGATTCAGCCAAGTGGAGTAGGCAATATACTGTGTTGATTGTGGAACTTCGTTCCAAGAACCTGATTTACCTGACAAGCATTGCATGAGTGTGTGAGAGAAATTTAAGAGCAGGGCTACATGATTTCTTCTCATAAGTTGCATATTTTGTGTTCCCATAATAGCCTTGCTCAATAAAATCCAAATCAATTTCAGATTTTGAAAATTTATCAACCACTTCAGCATCCTTGAGTTGTAGTCGGTGTGTTAGGATCTCTGCAGTGATAGCAATGGTGATATTACCGATCTTTGCAGTGGTAGACATCACTTTCCCTTTATCATTATGAGTTAGTTGTGTTGTATTCCAAAAATCATGCAGCGTGGTTTTGTAAATAGTTGGGTTCACAGTGAGTGTATGATAGAAAGAGGATTTCACAATAACGTCTATCATGTGGTGATATTGTGGATGGCCCTTCTCCTTAGTTAAATAAAAAAGAATGTTGTGAGTGGGATGAAATGGGAGGTTTGCCACGAGGACGATATTTAAATTTTGATGATGGAAATTGAAATTGAAGCTTAGGTTTGTAATTGATCACAGGAGTATTGGAAGGCGGTTGAAAGAATCCCAGATTGATCTGGAAGCTTATTTATAGGGAGTGGATAATGGTCATGTGAAACGACTGGATTCTGGCAAACTACTGGGTTTAATCAACAGTTTTATGCAATATGTACAAAAGACATTAAAAGCATTAGTTTTTTTATTGGAGAATACTTCAATGGTGAGATTTTGGAACCCATGCTTTATGACTTGCAGGCCTGGTTCCATCACAACTTGATTGGTCACTTTGACAATTGTTTTGACTCATTGCTAACTTTTGTACCATCTTAATCATTAATTTTGGTTCTATGCCAGTGCTTTTAGCTCAGCACCATGATAAGACTCTTTTGCTTGTACTAATTAAGGGTAGAATCAGAATTCTTCAGCTTTGTCCAGATGTTTGCAGGAGGTGCATCAGTAACTTGTCTAGGTCTGGTGAATTGGTGTACGTCAAACGTGATATGATTTTATTAATATTTTAAGTTCGTTATACGCATTAGTCAAGTTTTAAATTTATAAAACATGATATTATTCTAACACTAAACACACACTTGGGCAAGTGCATCCATCGCGAGCGTAGTATAGTGTTGGTAAGATACCGAGGTCGTCTAAGGACACAAGAGCTTTTAATACCGGTTTATTGTCAACGTCTAATTGTTCTAAATTTTTGGATAAAAGTTTTAAACATAAAAGTAAATCTTAAAAATGAAAAATATAAATAAAATGAAATACAAATAGACAAGATAGAATCACCTGGATCCAATTCCACTTTAATGTATCCTTTGATGATTTTCGCACTTTCGAACTTTTCAAGAGATTATCTTAGTTAAAGTAGTAGGTCCTTCTTTTGAAGGTGATGTTACCCTCAACCTAGTGGTTTGAGTCAGCAAGGATACAATCCCAAAGGGTCAGAATATTGAAAGATAATTAAATAAGTTATTAATGCGAAAAGTAGCAGGGCCCTCTTTTGAAGGTGATGTTACCCTCGGCTAAGTGGTTTGAGTCAGCAATGATACAATCAAGAAGCCAGTTTAATGTTTTAATAGTAGTTTACGTATGAGGGGTTCAAGCTATTCACACCCCCACCATCCAATACCCGTGGGGCATTTAAGGAGGTCCTAGTAAGCTTGAACCAAGTCCTCGCAGGATCTATACACTGAACGAGACATGAACTTACCAAACCACCCTTCTAACCCCCTTCCAAGTAGTTAACGCGCTTTATATAGATCGTAAAGACACGAATGAGCAAATCAATGACATCATGAATAAATGGTTAGGAAAATTCACTTTCAACATAAGAAACTAGTTATTAAAGTCATTAATACATACCCAATTAAAAAGTGCTGAAAGATTAAAAATCAAAAGTAATACAATAAAGACTTGCCTTTACCAAGTGATGTAAGAGGTTAGCCAAGCATTGACTTTGTTTGACAAGAACTCTTACGATCAATTTTGGATCCCGAGATTACTACACACTCTAAAGATAATAGATGGATGATGGTTGTGGGTGTTGGTATTGTAGTGGTGGTGGAATGGTGGCAAAGTGAGAGAGAAGTGGTTTGCCAAGGGATGCCTTTGAAGTGAACCAAGCACCCCTATTTATAGTCAGAGCAGTACCCCGACCACGGCCCCGTGTCCAGTGGGCACGGCCTATGGCCAGCATCTTCACTTCCTTCATTAGTAGCAGCTGTCAGCAGAGGGCCCCACACGCCCCTGTGGCTCCTGGACACGGCCCCGTGGTCAACTCTTCGTTGTACTATCAAGATTCTGCAAATCTTAGAGCCTGACCACGCCCCGTAGTGATCTGGGCATGGCCCCATGGTGGGCATAGAAGCTTTTGTAGGCTTTGTCTTTAAGTGTAAGGTCTGACCATGCCCCATGCATGGCTGGGCACGACCCCATGGTCAGCTTTTGTTTTCTTGTTGTTGTTTTTGGGGTGCTGCTGAGGGGTCGGCCATGTTGCGTTGTTCCTTCTTCTTGTATTTATGTTGGTTATGGCTGCTTATTTGCTTCTTTTAAGCTAATTTGGTCCTGTAAATTCAAAAGGAATAAAGAAATGTGTTTTTTTCAACATTAGTACTAGAAAATAGTTAGTTTTATGCCTCATTTGATGTAATTTATATGTTGCATTTTACACACATCAAATATCCCCACACTTGAATCTTTGCTTGTCCTCAAGCAAAACTCTTTAAATGTGGCTTACGCACCCAAATGGAATAGGTAGAGAAGAAGTTTTGCGGCTTGTCTTGAGTGTCGGGAATCCAAGATCTTTATTCAATTTTGTTTTTATTTTATTCACAATGTTATTCATCATGATTTATTTAGAACATTTTTAAGAAAAATTATTTATATGGGCATAAAATGCCTCTTTAAAATTCTATTTATTTATATACAAGTTCACTTACCTCACGGGAGATCACTCAACACTCGGCCGAAGATGTATTTTTGTGATAACACTCGATTCCGGCATGGAACTTATTTCTACCATATGCTTGCCAAGTGATCAAACCTCCTCCTCTTTAACTATAAACCTTTGTAAATATCAAGAGGACTTTTGGAAGGGTTAGGCTTGGGCTAAGGGTAGGTGATTTTTAGGTTAGTAGTTAGAAAAGATGGCGAAAAGAGTAAAAAGTGTCGGTTGTTGAGTGTGCAAAATGAAACATATAAATTACATCAATTAAGGCATAAAACTAACCCTTTTTTAGTACTAATGTTGGAAAAAAACACGTTTCTTTGTTCCTTTTGTATTTTCAGGATAAAAAGAGCATAAAAGAACGAAAGAAGCAAATAAGCAGCCAAAACCAACATAAATACGAAAAGAAGGATTAACGAACCATGACCGACCCCTTAGCAACACCCCAAAAGACATGACCAACATAGTATCCATATCAATGCTTTTAGACAAGATGTATTTTCTTGCAATATACATACTTTCATACTACTTTAAACCCTTAATTTAACTCAATTCAAAACTCCATAACTCACACGCCTTCTTTTTCCCCTTGTAGAGTAACCTTCGCATTCCCGAACTCTCAAGACTTTTCACTCACATTTTTTGAGCTTTTGCAAAACCGTGAGTATACATGACCCCCTGATGCGTGGGTGTAAACCGGCGTTTGTTTTTGTTTAAGTTAATGTTTTTACGTAATTTTTAATTCCGAATAGCCTACTTTTAATTAGAATTGTGTTTTGCAGGTCTAATAAAGTTTAAGGAGCTAATTGGAAGCCAAACGTTGCACCGGAACGCGAACGAGATCAACCAGAATCAAGAAACAAAGAAATCAGAAAGCGATGTTTAGAGGCCCCGTCGCCGACGCCACTATGGGCCGTCGGCGACGCCCCGTATAATCTTTCACGTCGCGTACTTTGTGTCGTAGACAGCAGGATAAACCGTCAGCCAAAAAGTGAACAGGCATAGGCCGTCGCCGACGGGCTTTCTAAAGTTGCATCGCGAATTTTTAGTTTTTGGCTTTTGGGGACGCGTTTAAACATGTTTTTTTGACCTAATTGGGGGAGTAACGAGTTCTTGGAGTTTGAAACTTGTTCTTGGAGCCATAATCATCATCCATATCATCCGAAGTCATCACCAATCATTATCATACAACCGAATCATCCCATCAATCCAAACCCTAATCCTTCATCATCATCCACCATTCATCTTCATACATCACCACAAACTCTAATCACTATTTATTACCTTCTCCAAGCTTCAAGATGTCAAAGTTCAAGCTTCAATCTAGTGTTGATCGTGTTCCGTTCACCATGAGCGGCTAATCACCTCGGTTTCACCCCGGTGTAGGTAGTTGTTTAATTTAGGGTTTCGAATTGTTCTTGATTTAACTTTGTGACAAATTGTATTGATTTTTTAAACCTTTGACAATTTTTTACATTTGTTTCGTATTCGTAAATTGTCGAACGATTATAAAGTTATGACTTTATGAAATGGTTATGTGTATTTATGCATTGTCTTGGTTAGGTTTTACTTGTTGTGATTACAAAGTGCATTCTTGTCCGTTCTTCGGAACGTTGATAGTTATTGGCACCTAAGTGACGGTACACTAAATCCGTTAATCGTTATGCAATTGAGTTGAGCCTAAAACGTGTAGAAACCCTAGGTTGGCAGTTACCGAAACCGGGTGTGAACCCATTTTCTCAAATATTGTTTGAATCATTAGTTTTGTTTTTTTAATTATAGTCAGTCATTCGTAGTAGTCAATAAAATTACAATCACCGTTGGTTAATTCCAACACCTTTTCTCAAATATCTAAATAAATCAAGTTAGCAAGCTTCATAAAATTGTGACACCTTCATAATCGAATTAATCCATACGTAAACCACATACTCTTCATGGATCGACCCCTTACTACCACTAACGCATTGTTAAGGGTAATTTGGGCATATAAGTATTATCTTTGACCGGGGCGCGACACTCTGATCAAATTTTGGCGCTGTTGCCGGGGAGTTAGTGCGCTTTGCGTTTGGATTTATTGATTTTTTTGATTATCTGTTTAATTGCGTGTTTCTTTTAGTTTATTTGCTTTTGTGTTACGCGGGGTGTGTTACTTGTGCAGGTTACAGGTAGTGCATGAGTACATGGAATTCCGGGCGAACGTCACCATTAGCTTACGAACCGGAAATCGAGCGAGTGGTAAGGAGAAACTTAGCAAGCCGGTTAGAGGTAACACTTGCCCCTAACCGAAGTACCCAAACCTCACCATCCACACCGTCTGTTGGAACCGTTCCAATGGACCAACAAAACCCAAACCTTCAAAGCCGTAACAATCGCTCGGGGGGCAACAACAACCGCCCACCGGCCAACCCACTTCGACAAAATGAACCTCAAAACCAAAATCCTCTACCCAACCTTAACAACCGTAATCGCAACCAAAACTTGGGTCCTGAACAAAATTTTAATAAACCAGAGTTCAAACAGGTAGACCCAAACATTGCGGATCAATATGAACCGAATTACGACGAGTTAAGGAACAACATCCTGGATGATGCTAGATTTAGTGGCCCAGGTTATCGGTCATCGGATCGGTTTAGCGTTAACACATGGCACTCGGAAGATGAGGGGAAGATGGCTTCGGGGAGAATGAAATGATGGGAATTTCTACCATGGTAGGGGTTTCGACCGTGAAGAGGGGTATCAAAATGCCAACATCAACTATGGGAATGAAGAGTGGGATGACAAGTACGGTTATGGGAATGAGTACGATGGTGGGTACAACCAAGATGTTGGTTATCAAAACAATCGCCAACCCCGGAACAACAACCAAAGGAATCCGAACAACAATCGAAACAATAACAACATTCGGATTCCCGCATTTTTGGGTATGGCTAATCAACCGCAACACCGGCAAGTAAATCGTGGACCACCGGTCAATCAAGAGGTGAATGGTCCGCCGAGAAATGACAACCGCAACAACCAACGTCCACCATAAGGGGTTGATAGTTGGTTTCGACCGATGATATCGGAGAACGATTCTCCAATTGTACCGCCTCGAGGAAGATTGTATTCGACTGCAAGCCAAATTATATAAACATTCTTCCACACTTCAATGGGCGATCAAATGATGAGCCGTACACGCATTTACAAGAATTTTTGGCGATTTGTAGTACCATTGGGGGGGGGGGACTTTTCACAAGATGAGATTCGTCTTCCACTATTTCAGTTCTCCTTAAAGACAAGGCGAAGCAATTGTTCTTGACTCTGCCCACCAAGAACATTCGTACATGGGTTGAGATGCAACAAGCATTCTTGGATGAATATTATTCGATGTCTAAAACTGATGATGCTCGAGACGAAATCCAGTCCTTTAAACAACTTTCGAGTGAACCGTTACACGAAGCATTCATGAGGTACAAAGAATTAATTCGAAAGTGCCCGCATCATCAGATTGAGAAGTGGGAGTTGGTGAAATGTTTTGTACGGGGTTTAGATGGTGAGACATGGAACCATCTCGAGTCAACTAGCAATGGGACGATACTAAGCAATCACGAGGACGATGATTGGGAATTCCTTGAGAGAATGGCGAAAATATCAAAAGCCAAAGAGTCGGCCGACCGAGCTAAGAAGCACCCTATCTCCCGGTCACTTCCCGATCTTGATTCTAGCTATAAGGATAGAATCGCTACTTTAGAACGGGAGTTAGCACGCATGAAGAAAAAGGATGTGAATGCGGTGCAATTCGCAGGTTGTGACGGATGTGGGGGACTTGACCATCGGACCAGTGAATGTCAAATGGGGAAAGCCGAAGAGGTTGAAAAAGTGAATCAAGTGTTTGGTGATCGTAAGAATATCGACATGAACTCAAACACTTATCATCCCGGGTTGAGAAATCACCCTAATTTTCGTTATGGGAACGCCGAGAACCAAATGAACCCGAATTTTCATGCGGGTAATCAAGGCGAGTCCTTTTTCCAAAACCGTCAAGGGGTTAACCAAGGAGGTTATTAACGTAATTACAACCAAGGGTACCAAGAATGTGACAATAGTAACTATCAAGGTGGGTACCAAAGGAATTACAACAACCAAGGTGGCGGTAGAAGTGGTACGGGAAATCAAAGTGGGGGTGGTAGTGATTTGAATGCCAAGATGGATGCGATGCTTTCAATGATGCAAGAGTCTAAGAAGGAGAACGAGATTCGAGACAAATCACATGAAGCATTAGCAAAGCAAGTGGCCAACTAGCGGAGGAGATGGCTCAAATGAGAGGTAGGGAGGAAGGCTTCCAAGCGACACCACGGTAAATCGAAAACATCAAGGCTCTTCCGGAAAGAACACACATGAGGTACCAATTAATAAAATTTCTTTACGTAGTGGTCGAGTCATTGATAACGGTGTCAAAACCCCACCATCTCAGTTTGTTGCAGGGGTGGTGGAAGATGTGAGTGATGAAGAGAGTGATGATGGTCAAATGGGTCAAAACGAGAAAGTTGCTAAAAATGATGAAAAAACACCCGTTGTGACCACATCCGTCCCCATTGCTAAGGAAAAGGGTGTGGAGGGTAATACCGCCCCTTATCCCGAAGCATTGAAGGGACCCATTAAAAAGATTGTAAACAAAAGAGGTCCACAACTAGAAGAGTTGTTAGAGGTTTTTAAACAAGTAAAAATTTTAAATTTACCTCTTTTAGATGCAATCAAACAAGTTCCGTCTTATGCTAAGTACCTAAAAGAATTATGCACCTAAAAACGAACTCATAAATTTCCAAAGAAATTAGACTTAACCGAAAATGTGAGTTCGATCCTTTCGGGTGCACTTCCACCTAAGCTCCAAGATCCTGGCGCACCCATTATCTCGGTCCAAGTGGGTGATTTTAAAATCAACCAGGCGCTCCTTGATCTTGGTGCTAGTGTGAGCATCTTACCGGGTAGTTTATACGACCAATTCTTCAAGCGGCAAATACCACCATGGTGTTAGCCGACTTGACTCCTAAATTACCCCGTGGGATTGTCTCTGATGTGATAGTGAAAGTCGAGGACTTTTACTACCCGGTGGACTTTTTGGTACTTGATTATGTGGCCATGGACCCAACCAAACAACCTACGGAGATATTGGGTCGACCGTTCCTTGCAACTGCGAATGCTCAAATTGATTGTAAAAAGGGGACGGTTGACACAACATTTGGAAATCGTAGGTGAGGTTGCATTTTTTTTCCGGACTGATGAATCCTTCAGTTGATGACGAATGCTATATGGTAGATGTTATTGACCAGTGTATACCTCTCTGCGACACAGTTGTGGATGAGGAGAACACAATGAAGGAGTGTTCTATGTTTGACAGGTCACAGGTAGAGATAAACAGGAGCATAGACGTGTAGGTGTTGGCGGTTAAAGAAGGAAAACCGACATGGACGCACCAAGTGGAGAGCTTACTGGAGACTATTGATACAAAGTTGAAACCGTCATTAGTAGAACCGCCGGAAGTTGAGTTGAAGGTGTTGCCCAAACACCTTAAGTATGCGTATGTTGGAGAGGGCAACACACTTCCGGTCATAATCGCTTCGAATTTGACCGAAGAACAAGAGCAGAAGTTGATGGGAGTTTTGGTCACTAATAGGGCGGCTATTGGATGGACCATAGCGGATTTGAAGGGGATTAGTCCCTTGGTAGTGATGCACAAGATCATCACTGATGGCACCATCACACCCACCCGTGATGCACAAAGGAGGTTGAATCCAAACATGTGGGAAGTTGTCAAGAAAGAGGTGTTGAAGTGGCTCGATGCGGGTATCATTTACCCCATCTCTGATAGCTAGTGGGTGAGTCCCACACAAACTGTCCCCAAGAAGGCAGGTATTCAAGTCGTCAAAAATGACGCAGGTGAGGAGGTGGCTACCTGGCCGGTAACCGGGTGGCGTATATGCATAGATTATAGGAAGTTGAATAACGCCACTTATAAAGATCATTTTCCCTTACCATTCATTTACCAAATTGTGGAGAAACTAGCCGGACAAAAATTTTATTGTTTCTTGGATGGATATTCCGGATACAATCAAATTGCTATTCATCCGGAAGATTAACAAAAGACCACTTTTACGTGTCCATACGACACATTCGCATTTAGGCGAATGTCGTTTGGATTATGTAACGCCCCCTCCACCTTTCGAAGGTGTATGATGAGTATCTTCTCGGATATGGTGGGGGAGTCTTTGGAGATCTTCATGGATGATTTATCCATTTTTGGGTCATCTTTTGAAACTTGTCTAGATCAACTTGAAAAGGTACTGAAAAGATGTGTTGAAACTAATTTGGTTTTGAGTTGGGAGAAAAGCCATTCATGGTTCAAGAGGGGATAGTTTTGGGACACGTGGTGTCAAGTCGTGGGATAGGGTAGATCGGGCAAAAGTTAAGGTTATTTCTACTTTACCCTACCCCACGAGTGTTAAAGGCATTAGGTCATTTTTGTGACACGCGGGTTTTTATAGGAGGTTTATTAAGGGATTAAGTGATATTACAAAACCTTTATGTAACCTTTTATTAAAAGATGTCCCATTCGAGTTTAATGAAAAATGTAAAGAAGCTTTTAACATCTTGAAGTAAAAGTTGGTTGAAGCCCCAATTTTACAATCACCAAATTTTTCACTTCCATTTGAACGCAAGTGATTATGCGGTTGGGGCTGTTTTGGGTCAAAGGGTTGATAAGAAACCCGTTGTGGTATACTACGCAAGTAAGACTCTTTTGGATGCACAATTGAATTACAAGACAACCGAAAAAGAGCTACTTGCGGTGGTATATGTGTTGGATAAGTTTAGGGCTTATATTTGGGGTAGTAAAGGGATTATCTACTCGGATCATAGTGTCGTACGGTATCTCATGGAAAAGAAGGATGCTAAGCCTAGACTAATCCGTTGGGTTTTGTTGTTGCAGGAATTTGACTTGCAAATCCGGGACAAAAAGGGAAGTGAGAATGTGGTGGCCGATCACTTGTCCCGGGTGATTTGTGTGGAGGATCCTACATCTGTAGAGATCAATGAGTCGTTCCTGGATGAGCATATTTTGAGTTTATCTAAATTGCCATGGTATGCTAACATTGTTAATTATCTTGTTACAGGTGATTTACCAGAGCATTGGGTCAATAAGAGACAAAGTTACTGTAGCTATTGTTATTGATTATATCTTGACACGTTACTTATACATGCCACATCTTTTGTACAAATCTCTGCCATGTTTATTAACCTAATGATATAAACAGTTTTTTCTTTCTTCACTTTTACTCATCTTTACTTTCTTATCTCTCTAAAATATCTTTGTATTCTCTATGAATTCAAGAAATTAATTAGTGCATGCTCCATTGTCGTCTTCAATCATGTATGTGTCACTGGAGAGGGGTCCTTTTTATTCCGTTGCCCATTCTATTACCTCGTCTATTCTATTCTCTTATTAATTTCATTATTTCATACCAAACAGACCCTAGGTTTCATACTTTCATGCAACCTTAGTTTTTTGATTCAACAGTTAGAGGAACCGGATCTGTGGAGAGAGTGTGCGGATCAGAGAATCCGGAAATGTGTAGCCGATGAAGATATTCCAAGCGTGTTGAGACACGTACACTCATTTGCATGTGGTGGCCATTTTAGTGGTCAAAAGACGGGTCATAAAGTGTTGAATAGTGGCCTCTGTTGGCCAACCATATTTAAGGATGCATTTGAGTTTGCAAAGAATTGCGTTGAGTGCAAAAAATTAGGGGGTATTTCAAAAAGAGACGAGATGCCCATGCAGCCAATCCTCATCGTTGATGTCTTCGACGTGTGGGGTATTGACTCTATGGGCCCGTTTCACAATTCTTATGGTAATTTGTATATTTTGGTGGCCGTCGACTATGTGTCGAAATGGGTCGAAACAATAGCCACCAAAACAAACGATCATACCGTTGTCTGCAGTTTTGTCCAATCCCACATATTTTCAAGGTTTGGGATTCCTCGAGTCATCATAAGTGATGGAGGATCTCATTTTAAAAACTTTCGGATTGGCAAATTATTGAAATGGTATGGTATTGACCATAGAATTGATACTCCTTATCACCCGCAAACCAGCGGGCAAGTAGAGGTGTCGAACCGGCAGATCAAAGGAATCTTGCAAAGGACCATACGGACGGACCGTAAGGATTTGTCAATTAAATTGAACGACGCTTTATGGGCCTACCGGACGGCACATAAGACACCCATTGGCACTACACCTTACCAGCTAAGTTTATGGTAAAAAACTGCCATTTACTGGTCGAATTAGTGCATCGATCATTGTGGGCGATTAAAGAAGTTAATATCAAATATGATGATGCGGGTAAGGAGAGAAAGCTCAACCTTTGTGATTGGAGAAGCTACGAGAAATGGCATATGAATGCGCATCCAAATACAAGGATGGAATGAAAAGGGTGCACGATGCTAAGTTGAAGACCAAAGAGTTCGTGGTGGGACAAAAGGTATGGTTGTATAACTCGAAACTCAATTTTTTCCCTGGGAAGCACCGGAGTAATGGGTAGGACCATATGTGATCACCCGGGTCGGACAATTGGGTGATGTTACGATCGAGGATCCAAAGGATGGGTTGCGACAAACGGTGAATGGTCACAGACTTAAGCCACTTCTTGATGGTAACGAAGGCGTAGAACAGGCAAAGAAGTGGTGAGTTTCTTGGCAACCGTTCCGGTATATGAGGTCGATTGAAAGAGGACGGTAACATAATTTTGTAGATGAAGAAGCCTAACAACTCTTTAAAGTTCCGGAAGCTATGAACAAGTCTTGAAGACATGAGGTATGCATTTGAACTTGTTTATGTGTATTGGGGACAATACACGACTATTCGGGGGGGGGGGGGGATGGTAGGATCGTCAAACGATAGGTTGATAGTGAGTGTTAAAGCCGAAAAAGTCACACAAAAAGACTTTTTAATAATTTTTATGAATTTTTCTAGTTTAGGTTCCCTTTATAAAAAGTTCATATTTTCGCCTATACTTTCGTAAAAAAAAAAGGATTTTTGGGGTGCCGTCGGCGACGGGGCTTCAGGCCGTCGCCGACGGGCTGTGGAAATAGGGCCGTCGGGTAAAATTGTTCATAGACATCGGGTTAGTGCGTCGGGTGAAATTTTGAGAAAACACATTTTTGGGGGGACGTCTGCGAGGGGCCAAGGCACCGTCGGCGACGGTGCCTGGTTTGTCAGCCGACGCTGATTTGCAAATGACGTGTTTTTGCGAACCAAAACCCATATTTGACCTGTTTCGAGTGAGCCGAGAGTATTTTTAACCACAAACTTGACCTGGTAACTCCCTTATCTAATCCACAACTCCTTTATCCCACAAAATCTCTGCAACCTTCTCCAAAATCCTCCATCTTCTTCATCTTCTTCTTAAGAACCCTAATCTTTATTCTTCCATAACTCCTTCAATCCTCCACCAAATCAGTTGATTCTTGAGCCTATCTTGCGTATTTTTTGAGAGGAACAAAACCCCCAACTTTGATTTCAGTAATTCTTGCTAGTTCGCAAGATTTCTGGGCGTGAATTTCCGGGTTTTTGAAGAAGTTCATCAAGCTTCAAGCTTTTCATCTTTTTCTAGTTATTCTTGTTTTAAACACATCAAAGGTATGGTTTTTACTCAAAATTAAGCATGATTATCATATGGTTAGTCAAATTTTTCAAAATTTTTAAACTTTTTGTTTAAGAGTAGGTTGTTTATTGTGATTCATGATGTTATAGCTTGATTGTGAGGTTGAATATTTGATTTGGGTGGGTTTTGAGCATACAACAACCATAGTGATGTGATTACACTTGTTGTTTGTGTGATTGAACATAGATATGATTTGAATCTTGTTGAACTTACATGGATTTAGGGGTAAACATGATAAAAATTAAGCTTTATATCGTAAAGTTTGCTACTTTTCAAGTTTAAAACAAGCTAATTTATATCTAAAGCAAGAATTTTGTCAACATCATAGTTTGTGTTCAAAGTTTGGAGTGTTTGAAGTTTTTGTTATACTAATTTGTTCCCGTGTTTGTGATTGTAGCCATGTTTGGAAGGAAAAGAAGCAAGACCTCAGGTGAAAGGTCCTCTTCGGGAATCAGATCAGGTTCCGGCATATCAAAAGAAGTGGGAGCAGTTAAGTAATGTTGAGGCAGGAGATGGTCAGTAGGAGCGACAGGATTGGGATTGGGAAGAATTTAGGAATAGCCGAACAGCTTCGTAATGGAACGACAATAAGAAGAAACCGTTGTCAAGATACAACAATAAAAAGCTGGAGGCCAAGATGTGGAAGTGGAAAATGGTCTCGGGGAACATCACCACTTCAATTCGGAGCAAAGTGTCGCAGAGAGGACTGTCAATGTGGAAGAGTTCACGGCAGTTGGGACTGCCCAAAAGTTCGAGAGGATTGGATGGGAACGTGTTCTGGATTGGTGTGTGGATATCACCTCACGGGTGTATTTAGCCGCAGTTTGTGAGTGGTTATCGACCTTAAGGTTCCTGAATAGAGATGGGCCTTCTCACACTTGGCAATTGGTTGGACATAGGGAAGAACCAAATGGTGATGTCTTTCGAGCACATGAACTCTATTGCTCGATTTGATTCCTTGGGGGTTGACACTATTATTACTATAACATCGATCAATTCTTGGATAACAAAGTGAACAACGCCGACCCCACTGATATATTGGTAGCGGTTCTGCCAGGTTCGGGAGGTATGTCAGATTCGAGAAACGGTCTGTCTTTGGAAGGGAGAATTCTACAAGGTACCTCTTGAAAATGTCATGGTGCGGTTTGGGGATCGCGGCAAAGTCAAGGTACCGGATTGTCGGGTGTTATACTCCCTCTTATTTGGGTCGCCAAAGTTATCGTGGTGACAAATTGTCATGATGAATACTTGGGATACGAGGGAGTCATGTACAAGGAAGATGCTACCATATGTACGGTTGATAAGCGCTATGATTTTGCAGCAGAATGCGCTACCGGAAAATTCGTTGTGGATTTCAAAACCAATTGACCAGATTTGTTTTGCTTCCATAAAGCGGCATTGGAAGATCAAAGTCAAGGTTCTCGGTCATCAGTACACCGTAGAGGATGACCAAGGTCACAGTTTTCAGTTTGTGGAGCCTAGTAAAGCTCAAGAGGCTGCGAGAGAGGAGGAGATGTTTGATGCGGAGGATGAGGATGAACCCGCGGTCTGAGGGACCAAGACAGAGGTATGCCCGAGGACATCGGGAAGTTTCAAACGAGGTGGCTCAGATTGTTGTCTCCCGGCGTAGGCCGGATTACACTAGCTATAATCGGGGACAACAAGGGGTGTATGATAATGTATCCGCGGGCATTGGGGAGAACCGCGGTACCACGAGCAAAGACATCAATGGGAGGAAAATTTCCAAGCGCAATATCAAACTCACTGGCATGAGGAAGCTGCCCATCGGGCTAAGGCTGAGCAGTTTTGGGAGGAGCATCGGTTGTTTCAAGCCCAATAACAATCCTAATGGGATTTGATGGAGCACCAAAGGGCTCAAGAGAATGCTCAAAGAAGAGCATGGGAGGATGAACAGGTTCGTCTCCGTAGGGAGAGAGAGGCTTTTGAGGATCGCCGTTGGATGGCGACGGGCACGGATCAACAATCAGCAATCCTTAATGCCAAGGCCCTTCATGATCAGTAACGACATCAGCGGGATTGGATGGCCGGCTTGCCGTATAGCGAGCACTCACCATGGACTAATTTCCAAAATCTACCGTACCTCGAGGTCCCTCTGATCTAACTCCTCATTGGCCCGAGGCACCGAGCTCAAGCTTCCTCCCACCGCAGATACCACCACCACCTGAAGGAGAATCGGGCCCACTCGACAATTGGAGGGAGGTGATGTCATCCCTCACCGGGTTCCCATATAACCCGTACCCGCCTAAAGACCCAAACGAGCGATACCAGCGGTAGGCGAGGTATGTCTTATGTTGTTGTTGCCGTTTTTGTTTTTAGCTTTATTAGATAGTTTTTATTGCTTTCTTAGTTAAATGAACATTGTGGGTGTGTTCCCTATATAACCCTCACGAGACCTACTTGTCCTTCCAAGCTATTGGAAGGTTTAAAAGGGCTTGTTGCATAAGCTAAATGCAACCATGATTCTTACGAAAGTGAGTTAGGATTATTATTGTTGTATATTATTTTCCACATAAATCAAAAGTAAGTTAACTGGCTTGGTAATTGTTCATAAAAATGGTAGAATTAGGTTACTAACAAATTTTGATGGTTGTGAGAAGCATGCTTCTACACAAGGATTGAGATTTGTAGGTACATCATATTCGTGAGGCGACCATTTTGTTGAAGAATGAAGAGCACATGACGGATGAGATCGGAAAAAAATCAGGTGCATACATTTCTTTTTACTTTTGATATTTTAGTTAGAAAATAAGTGGATTGTAAATTGTATAGTATTTTTCGGGGTGAAATTTCAGGGGAATTAGCCATGTCACATCCCTTGTGCGATTTAAAAAGCCTATTCTTGCACATTGAGGACAATGTTTACCTCAAGTGTGGGGATTGGGGAGAAAAAGTTTTTCGATCTTGACCCGTTCATTTAAATGCTACACATTGAGGACAATGCTTACCTCAAGTGTGGGGATGGGGGGAAATTTCAAAAAATTTTCAAAAATGTCTTTGTTTGGAGCGATCTAAGAAGCACAAGTAACTAAGTTAGAGAGGGATAGCACGACCCATTTGGTCTTTCGTCATGGTCGGGTTCAAATTAATAGCATGAAAGGTATTTAATGGGTGGTTATTTGGGAATAATTTGCCTAAGAAACTTGTAAGTGTGCATATCACATATCATGCCTTTAATATGTGAGGTTTTGAGCCACTTATATATATTATGCATATACATGTTTCTTTGTTTGAGTGGACCATTAGTCATGTATTGTAGAACTTGCATCTCTTGATAAGTTTGAGACCATAGCCCGAATGCAAGCACGAGAATGATTAAGGCAATGATTAAGGCATTAGGTAAACCTTTTTGTTTTTACACCATTTATCTAGCCTTACCCAAATATATCCCCTAGTAGCCAATGTTGAGCCTAATCCTTTCGTTTGATTACCCGAATTAGCCCCCAACCCTAAACCTTTCTAACCCGTGTGATGGAAATTCAATCATAGTATTAGTTGTGTATATAGTTATTGAAAAAAAAGTGGAAAATTCAGAAAATACTATGAAAAATAGTGAAGAATGATTGAAGAAAAACACAAAAAGATGTGCGGTACTTGTGAATAAAAGGCGAAAGTTTTGCCTATTAGTTGTAGATTTATATTTAGTCGGTTTAGTATAGTTGTAATAAAGATTGAATTTTCATCACCTTAACCACTTTAAAATATTCTATTCCATACCCTTACTACCCCCGTTACAACCCTCTAAAGATTTTTTTGACTTGTGCTTAGTATTCGTGTTCGGCGGTGGAGAATGATTGAGTTGCAAGCCTATGCGGGTACATGTTCTATTCGGCTTTGAGTGATCGCTTCTAAAAGCGCTAATACATCATATAAATTAGCCAACTTGTAAACCGAGTGGAGTGAACATTGTGAGGGATATGCATATGTTGTGGTTTTAAGGGCGGGTTAATCTTGAGTAAGCATTCTCATGTGATTAGTCCATTGATTGTTAAGTAACTTGAAATTGCAAAATATCTTGAACCGGGTATGACTCGAGACCTTAACTTACGTCTCAAGAATGGGGAGTGTATTTTTCGTTTGACCCACATGAAAGTGAAAAACAAATTTGCTTTAGGGTAGGCAAAAGACAAGTGTGGAGATGTGATGCGTGGTGTAAACTGGCGTTTGTTTTGGTTTAAGTTAATGTTTTTACGTAACTTTTATTTCCGAATAGCCTACTTTTAATTAGAATTGTGTTTTGCAGGTCTAATGAAGTTTAAGGAGCTAATTGGAAACCAAACGGAGCACCGGAACGCGAACGGGATCAACCAGAATCAAGAAACGAAGAAATCAGAAAGCGAGGTTTAGAGGCCCCGTCGCTGACGCCACTATGGGCCGTCGGCGACGCCACGTATAATCTTTCTGTCGCGTACTTTGTGTCGTAGACAGCAGGATAAACCGTCGGCAAAAAATTGAACAAGTATAGGCCGTCGCCGACGCCACTCTTGGCCGTCGACGACGGCTTTCTAAAGTTGCATCTCGAATTTTTAGTTTTTGGCTTTTGGGGATGGGTTTAAACATGTTTTTTGACCTAATTGGGGGAGTAACGAGTTCCTGGAGTTTGAAACTTGTTCTTGGAGCCATAATCATCATCCATATCATCCGAATTCATCACCAATCGTCATCATACAACCGAATCATCCCATCAATCCAAACCCTAATCCTCCATCATCATCCACCATTCATCTTCATACATCACCACAAACTCTAATCACCATTTATTACCTTCTCCAAGCTTCAAGATATCAAAGTTCAAGCTTCAATCGAGTGTTGATCGTGTTCCGTTCACCATGAGCGGCTAATCACCTTGGTTTCACCCCGGTGTAGGTAGTTGTTTAATTTAGGGTTTCAAATTGTTCTTGATTTAACTTTGTGACAAATTGTATTGATTTTTGAAACCTTTGAAAATTGTTTACATTTGTTTCGTATTCGTAAATTGTCGAACGATTATAAAGTTATGACTTTACGAAATGGTTATGTGTATTTATGCGTTGTCTTGTTTAGGTTTTACTTGTTGTGATTACAAAGTGCATTCCCGTCCGTTCTTCAGAACGTTGATAGTTATTGGCATCTAAGTCACGGTACACTAAATCCGTTAATCGTTATGCAATTGAGTTGAGTCTAAAACGTGTAGAAACCCTAGGTTGTCAATTACCGAAACCGGATGTGAACCTTTTTTTCTCAAATATTGTTTGAATCATTAGTTTTGTTTTCGTTAATTATAGTCAATGTAGTCAATAAAATTACAATCACCGTTGGTTAATTCCAACACCTTTTCTAAAATATCTAAATAAATCAAGTTAGCAAGCTTCATAAAATTGTGACACTTTCATAATCGAATTAATCCATACGTAAACCACATACTCTTCATGGATCGACCCCTTACTACCACCAACGCATTGTTAAGGGTAATTTGGGCATATAAGTATTATCTTTGACCGGGTTGCGACATTTCGATCACCCCCTAACGGAATCTTTCACTGCCCCGTTAAGTTTTGACTGTCCGTTAGTGTACACGGATCGTGAGCTCATCGATGGCTAGGGAGATGCAACGTGTCGTCATGAGATCACTATAGCGCTGTAAGCAAGTCGAGCCAGGGTGGGGTCGAGCTCAAGCTCGAAATTAATTCCGGCGGCTAAACTTGGCTTGGGCTTTACATTGGAGTTAAACGAGCCTAAGAACGAGCCAACGAGCTGAGCCATAGGCTGAGCCGAGCTTAGCTCGAGCTGGGCTCGGTTACAAAATGAGCCAGTTTGGTTCACACATCTCAAATTAAGTTTTTTTAGCTAGTTTTTCTTGAGCTTCTTTCGTGCGAGCTACGGACCGAGCTGCGAGCCGTGAGCTTTATGAACAGCCCTAGATCACTACATTTTATTGATGTGAGCATGCTATCACCGTGATCTTTCTTGGTCGTCCCAGATGCTGCCATGTGGCACTTGGTTATAACCGAAAGATGCTTGCACGATTGGGTACTAGTGGCTTCTAGAAGATCTCACAGCTGTAACCCATATGTTGCTCGCCACGTGTGCATTCTGTTACAACAGAAAAGATTCCCTTTGCCTCTACACCAATTCTTGTGAACAAGGATTTTTGCTAAGGGGAAGCCTTTCAGGATTAACTGTTTCCTTGCGCGAGTCGGCGCAAGGTAGTTAAATGATCTTTTTTCCTTTCTCTGCTGTTTGACGCAACGTCTGCTAAGCTCTTGCTTTGGTGAAAATGCCAGCGCAAGGTTCATGAGTGAAAAGTTATCCAAGGGAATTAATAAATGTTAACTTTGAACCTTCGCGCAAGGTAGTTAAGTGATACTTTCCCTTTTTGGATACCCGGCGCAGAGTTTAGTGAGTCTTTCTTTAGCAGAGAAGCCTGCGCAAGGTCTCCTTGGCAGTTAACAGTGGGTATGGTTTGCTTGCTTGGCGCAAGGTTTTTGGAACCATACCCCTTCAAGTTCCCCCAGTCCAGTGTTGCTCCTATGTAAAAGTAAAGAGTAGGTGGAGCACTCGACTTAAGATAAGTATGCTGCGCTGTATGGGTGCTGGTCCTTTGGTGTTTTTTGCTTCTTGGTGACGTGTCATATGTGAACTTTTGAAGACTATTTGAATTTTAAATATATCTGAACACGTGTCGCTCGTTCAGATAATGTAGTTGGTGAACACGCACGTTCCTGAGACGTGGTGGTACTGTTGGCAGGCTGTCAACAGTCGTGTCTTACTGCATTAATGATAATTCGGTGACACCCGCGCGCGTGAGGGTAATTACTGTTCCCCACTTGCCTTTTCAGTTACCTGGGAAGGTGTGATGGTCGCAAAAGTCGTTGTTGTCATGTCAAGCATTAATTACGATTTGTATATAAAGGGGATCGACCCTTCATTTGTTTCTTTACCAGTTAAAGTTCTAGAGAGAGAGAGCACACATCTTTCATATTTTTCGGCGACTTGCGACACTCCGATCATCTTCTTCGTTAGAGTTTACTGTCTTTCTGCTCGTTCGATACTTATGGCTACCAGTTCCGGGAGAGTCGAGGCACCGTCGACGGGAATACTTCCACCGTTAAAGTGGAGGAAAGAAGACTTCGATGCCCTGGTTGATAATTTTCTGTTTGCCAAGTCTCGGGGAGCTTTTTACCCTAAGGAGGGTGCCACGGCGGCGGATGCTCCGGCCGGCTACATTACTCTATTCTACGCTTACTTTGCCGAGGGCAACTTTGGACTTTCGGTGACCCACTTCATGCTTGAGATTCTTGATTTCTACAAATTCCATATTTCTCAACTGAACCCGATGGGGATGGTGAGGATCCGGCACTTCGAGTTGTTTGCCGGTCGATGAGATCATACCGACGGTCGAGAAGTTTCGGGTCTTCTATCAGTTTCATTGCTCTTTGGGATTCTACTCGTTCCAAAAACGTGTGCAAGCAAAATGGTTGTTGTTAGGGGCACCCAAATCTTACCACGACTGGAAACAGAAGTTTTTTATGTGAAGGCGACAGTTGTCCCGACGGCGATGATGTTCAGGGCTGGGGAGGAGATAGACTTGGAGACGTTGGCCATTCCGACCAACGAAGTGTGGTACCAGAACATAAAGGACGTGCCCAATATTATCTTGCCAGAGAGGGCATTAATTGCTGCTGGGATGAGTATTTTGTGGAAGAAGGAACGTCGAGAAAAACATGTTTACACCAAAGATGGTGTCGGTAAGTAACTTCATGATTTTCTAGAACTGTCCTCCATAAATGTTGCATATGGATGAAGTTTTGTTGTTGTGCTTTGCGAAACTGTTGCGCCATTGTAGTTGGTGTCTTTCAAGAGAGATAACGGAAAAATGGCTGCTGTGCCTCTTGAGGAAAATGAGGAACCATGGTTCGACCATATTTTCGGAAATTTTGAACTTCCCAACAAAGAAAGTCTTAATGCGCAGCCCTCCTCGACTACTGGTATGTCATATTTTGCACAGCCTGAGTTAGAATTGCAATATGACTAGTAGATGTTACTTCAAAGTAATATTGCAATATAACTTATGGCGCAACGTTTTCTCCCTTTATCATTGATCATGTAGGTGATTTGCTAAACTTGGGCGTAAGCCCGGAGTCGAAGAAGAAAAAGAAGCCAACTGTTGCTGCTACTGCTGCGCCTCCTTCCTCCAAACCAGATAAAAAAACTAAGCAATCTGTTGCTGTAAAAGCTGAGGGCAATAAAGGTACGCATCTCGTATCTGATTCTTGGTGTGATTACGTGGTGGTGTCGGACTCATTAGAAGGTCTTGCGCCTGTAGGTTTGAAGAAACCAAAACCAGAGCCTATTGACACATCATCTATCCCCGCCTCTAACCCGGATGATCCTTTGGAGATCCCTTCAAGCCCTGAAGAGGCGTTGAAGCGTACCTCCAAAAAGAGGAAAGAAACTGAGACTACACCCCCGTCCCCACCAAAAAAGGTTGCGCGGCCCGCATTGGTAAGAAGGGCAGTCTAGAAGCTTTTGCAAAGAAATTCTCTCCTGGTATGTCTTCTTCTTTGCATACTTTATAGTAATAGCTGCGCAATGCCTTGTGGTTGACATTTATGCTTAATTTTGCAGAGAAACTTGTAAAGGTTGTGCCGGTCACATCATCTTCCGTACCATCACCGCGGAAACCCGATGATGTGGCCAAAGCGCACCTATTTTTTGATGCGGACCCCATTATTCTGGAAAAAATTGAAAAAGTGGCTCCAGAAGAAGAGCCCAAACAATTTGTTGCTGAGAATCCTGCTGGCGAGCAGGCTAAAGATACTGCTCCAGATGTCTCTAAGAATCTTGCTGGCGAGCAGGTTAAAGATACTGCCACAGGTGTTACTGCGGGAGGGTCTGCAACTGCGGACAGATAAACCATCCACACCCATTGCTGAGCCTTCTATGTCTATTTCTAAGGGTGCTGGCCCTTCCACCAAGGGTGAATATTTATGCCAACATTTGATGATCTAGAGGAGGAGTCACCGATTCGCCCCGAGGAAACACCTGGGGATTATTATTATCGCTCATATTCTGAGAAGCGGGCCTCTGATATTCATCAGCCTGTGTGGAAGGTCAGACAGGGCGATGTGTTTACTGATTGGCACGCATGCAGAGAGTGGTACAAGGGAATCTTCCCTCCGGCGGAGGTGAAGCGCCAAGAAGAGAAAAACCATGATGTCACCTATCAAACATTTTTACAAGAATCTGCCCTTGCCTCTTCCACTATGAACAAAATTGTGCGCGAATGGCGCAGTATGAACAAGGAGTGGGATGAGGTTGAGATTAATAAGGCGAAAGCCAAATTTGAAAGGGAGAAGATGCTTCAGATGATCATGGATTTTGAGGCTGCCAAGGCCAAGTTTGAAGAAGAAAAGAAGACCGAGGAGTGGTCTGTGCTTGCATGGAAGTGCAAATGTGAGGCTGCTGCTGCACAGCATGCTGAAGATCACAAGCGCTTTGTGGAGGCTTGCGATCGGGACAATAAGGAAAAAAATTCTCTTCGCAATGAAATTGAGAAACTAAAGAAAGAGAAGGCTGATGCAGTTGCTGCAGTAGAGGAGGCCCTCTCGCATAGAGAGAGGAGCGAGCAGAATGAGGTAGCGACTAAAATGACTCTCCTCCTTAAGAATAAAGAGATTGATGAGCTAACCTCTATGTTATTTGGTCAAGAGCGCCTGCAGGCAGAGGTTAATTATTTGAAAAAGGATATCAAACTTCACCGAACTGAAAAAGCAGAGTTGACCCGCCGTCTAACTGAAGGCGAGAATAAAATTATTGATACGGAGGTCGCTCGTGCCACAGCAGAGAGCCTGGCAGAGCCTTTGATTAATCAGCTCACCTGGTTGCGCGAGCATGGGATTGTGGAGGTATTATCCTTATCTTGAAATATATATGTCTTGCAATATTAACGTTTCTTATACTGATGTGCTTGTTTACAGATTGCAAACTCCATCTTGAACTCTACGGAGTTTGATGAGAGGGTGGCGGAACTAATGGTGGCGGCGCGGAATGATGGTCATGCTGAGGGCTACAAAGAATGTACACTGCATGTGGCCCATGCCTTAAAGACTGAATGGGACACGAGCTGAGCTGCCACGCATGGAACTGATACTTCCACCATCTATATGTAACATCCGTCAAAAACGGATTTACCAAACCCGCTCCGTTTATCAACCGAACAGTCAGTCAAAAATTTCCTTGCGAATTAAATGCCCAAAATATTTTTAAACGATCCGTAATCAATTATTATACGGAAATATATATTTAGTTTTTGAAAAACTGTCAAAAATCGCAAAATAAAAATATTATACATCTGCCGGGTTTCGAACCCGGGTCTGTACCGAATCAGCAAAGCGACTTATCTCACACACACAAACCACTGCGCCACTTGTTCTGTTTGGTAATTATTGAAATCATTTAATTGATAAAGTGACTTTACGAATTCAAAACCGGCGCCCAAACATTTCAGTCGTCGGAATCCCGGAAATCTCACGAGTCTTAACTACAATTTACGTTATAAAGTAAACCTTTAACCAGACATCGGTTATAACCGATGATTGAAGTCCGCGACCAAAACCATAACCGCCGGGAAATTTAAATCAGTGAATCCAGTCGGAAATCAGACCAGATTCTTCAACGTTTTGCCTTATAAATTCACCCACAAACGACTGCAAACCTTTTCGCTCAAAAACACACCTCTTCTCGGCGTAATTCCACTCGCCGGAATTTCCCTGCTCATCGCCGGAAAACCGGTTTCTCCATCCCTGAGCCTCTGAGCTTATACCGGAGATACCCACACCCTTTGTAAGCTTCCTGGAGACTCGCTGCTATAAGGAACACGTCGCCGGAGGTGAATTCTGTCGCCGGAGTTTCTGCCGGAAAACAGAGGGTCCAGTCGGTATACCTCTTTCGCTTATTTTCTTTATCTTTTCACCTTTATCTTACCTTAATGGACTGTAAAACACTAATAAACTGATAAAAATCTTGAACCAGTCGATTTCCGATTTCTGGTTCAAACTTGACGAGGAAGACGATGTTTTTATGTATCATATAAGTATAATATAAATCAGGATTTTAATCGGGTTAGACATACAGTCCAGCGGTGGACTGTGTGCACGTTAAACATGCAAAGGTCTCGAGTTCGATTCCCGTCTCACACACGCAGCCTTAATAAAAATCATTTTTTGTTAAACTGAACCGGAGTCGCCACAGTTATATGTTAAGTATATTAATAACCGAATAATAACCAAGTTAGACACACAGTCCAGCGGTGGACTGTGTGTTTGTTTATATCACAGGTCACGAGTTCGAGTCCGGTCTTCAGCACCGACTCGGACAATTATCTCTTCTTTTTAAATAAGGCAGAAAAGGAAATAACTAATTAGTATTTAAGTATAATAAAAATCGAATGATATAACATGTTGAACACACAGTCCAACGGTGGACTGTGTGTTGGATTAAACCACAGGTCCCGGGTTCGAGACCTGTGGGGTGCATGTCCGATTCGCTTAAAACTGTTTTTAAAATAAAATGATTTTCGATTTAAACTAATTAGTATATATATATAATTAAAATCAGATTTATAACGGGTTAGACACGTAGCTCAGTTGGTAGAGCTGCGTGCACGCGTACGGGAGGTCTCGGGTTCGAGCCTCACTCAGCGCACTTGTATTCCGAATTGAACCGGTCAACGGTCAGGTCAACGGTCAACGGGCCGGTCAACGGTCAGAAAAAAATAAATTTTTTTATTATTTTTATTTAATTATTTTAATTAAAAATCAATTATAAATACTTAAAAATAACATTTTTAAGGTTAGAAAATAGCCTCAAACTCACAAAAATACACCCAACAATCCTACTAAAATAGATTAATAAAACCCGTTTACTTACCAAACCATAATGCGATTTATCTAGGTTAAATCTCACTCGTGGTTAAAACCACTTCGCGTGCATTCAACGTCATCAACCGAACGCACCCACTGTGAGTGAATCTTACAACTCACCCTTTTAAATTACACGTTTTGGGGTGTGTCATGTGTTATGAAATTAATTAATTTATTTATTTAAACTTGTGCCATACCACATCATGACCTAAACTTAGATTGTTTTTATTGTTGTGATTTACTTATTTCCTTTTATCAAATTATATGAAACTCATACATTAAGCCCATCAGTTCCTTGTGGGAGACGAGTAGAACATCGCGTGCTTCACATCAAATTCATTATTGTTCATGTGTGTATCATTGAGTTTATATTGTTTGTAGTTGTGTCATTCATATTATCATGTTTATGCAATTCATTCATCAGGCCCCTCAGTTCCTCGTGAGAGACGAGTTGAGCATCGCGTGCCTTTAATTGTTCCATTATTATTCATGAGTGTTTCATTCAATATCTTATGATTGTTGATTAAGTTACATCTATTTTTACTCATGTTTGGTTGTGCACATATTTCATAATCAATTTAAATAAATTTGTTCAAATGTTTTCCATAGGATTCACTCGCCAACATTATGTTGATCCAAAAACCCTTTTACACATGATACAGGTGAACAGGTTGAAGCAAGGAAAACATAGGATATGCCTTAGAAGAGAACAAAGAAGTTTAGATTGTTAGATAGATCATGATGTAACATTTATTGTAAATTTCCATTTAATTTGTATTAATGAATATGAAACGATTAATAAATGTCATGAGCTTTGATGATAACCCAATCATGCCCCGATCACCTTTTCCGCTGCGGGTCGGGGTGTGACACTATACAACTGCGAAGGAAAAATATGATCACTTAGAAATCCCCATCATGGACCTTGTTGATGCTTCGCTGCAACATGATGACTTTGTTGATAGACTAAAAGAGATCTTCGCAGTGGCAGAGAAACAAAAAAGCACAAAGGATGCAGGAAAAGAAAGCTAGATTGCTTTAATTCTCTAGATGCTTGTATTTTTCTTTTTGATGTAACGTTGCGCAGATGCGCAAGTACTTTTTATGTGAATATATGTAGTTTACAATATTTGCATGTGATCAATTGCTTGGTTAGGATAGAAAAATGAACAATCAATATCATGTGTGAGCGTAAGTATCTTTTTAGCTTGCGGCTCATGAGATGTGTTTTTGTGTATCCAAAGGAATTGCATGCATTTGTAATAAATATATAAAAGAATGTAAGTAGCGACAGGAAGTATTTTATTTATTGATAAAGCATAAAGCTGCAAACTGTCACTAAGATTACAATCAAGAAATAATGTAAACAGGCTCGTAGAAAGCGCAAGGCTTATAAGCTCCGGGATTACATGTAACAACGACGTAGTTGTTGCGCGTTCCAAGTCCTAGGAACTGATGTTCCGTCTAGACGTTTAAGTCTGTACGCGACTTTTCCAAGAACTTCATGAATTACGTATGGCCCTTCCCATTTTGGTGCCAGTTTCCCTGGCTTTTCGACGTTTGATGCTTCATTGTCGCGAAGTACGAAATCACCAGGTACAAAGGTGCACACGTGTACCCGTTTGTTGTAGTATTTCTCCATTTGAGATTTATACTTTGCTTCTCGTATCGCTGCATTTTCACGCCTCTCCTCAACTAAGTCGAGATCAAGCCGGCGCTGTTCTTCGTTATTTTGTTTTTCAAGAGCAATCATTCTGGGTGAGGGAAGACCGATTTCCGCAGGTATTACAGCTTCTGTACCGTAAACCAGACTAAATGGTGTTTCGCCGGAGCTTGTTTTTGGCATAGTACGGTGCGCCCATAATATACTTGGCAATTCATCAACCCAGCCTCGTCGCGCCGTACCTAGGCGTGCCTTTATGCCTTTCACCAGTTGCTTGTTTATGCTTTCCACCTGACCGTTTGCCTGCGGGTGAGCAACAGAAGCAAAAACATGTTCTATCTTCATTTCCTGCATCCAAGCTTGCAGTTCTGCGGCTGTGAGATTGGGACCATTGTCGGTGATGATTCGTAATGGTAAGCCAAAACGGCAAATAATGTGTTCCCATATGAATGTATGAACTACCATCGTTGTGGTGGATGCTAACGGCTTAGCCTCCACCCATTTGGTAAAATAGTCGACCGCGGCAATAACGAATTTGACTGCGCCCGACGCATCAGGAAATGGTCCAATAAGATCAATCCCCCACTGTTGGAAAGGCCAAGCAGTGGTTATTGGAACAAGGGGATTTTTTGGGCGTAATGTCTTCGGAGCATGTCTCTGAAAAGACATACATTTGCGCAGAATTTCAACTGCATCAACGTACATCCCAGGCCAGTAATAGCCTGTACTCATAATCTTGGCCACCACCATTCGCGGTCCGGAATGGATACCACACAACCCCTCATGGATTTCCCGTACTAAATATTGTGCATCATGTTTGCTTATGCAACGAAGTAAGGGTCCTGAATACGACTTCCGATATAAGATACCATCTGCCATTTCATAATTGATGGCTTTGCATCGTATCTTTCTTGCTTGAGCTTTGTCTGTTGGAAGCGTCCCATGTAGCAGGTACATAATAATTGGAGACATCCAAGATGGATCTCTGATTTCAACCAAGCTTACTAGTTTGAGTGGTACAGATGGTTTACATAAAACTTCGATGCGAACCTCTCTTGCCAAATGCTGAAAACTCGTCGCAGCTAATTTGTTCAAGGCATCAGCATGCTTATTTTCACTTCGATTCACGTGAATAACTTTGAATTGCTTAAACTGCGTGATGAGTGCTTTCACTTGTTCTTGATAGAGGGCCATAATGTCACTCTTTGCATCGTAAGAACCAGTAATTTGTTCAGCAACTAGCTTAGAGTCAACATGAGCAGTTAAGTTGGATGCACCCATTTTAATAGCCAGACGTAAGCCTGCTAAGAAAGCTTCACATTCTGCTTCATTATTGTTACTCTTAAACTCCAGCCGAATTGCATAAGTGAACTCTTCGCCATCTGGACTCACCAAACGTAAACCTGCTCCTGCCCCATCATTGTTTGATGTGTCGTCAGTGTACAATATACATGCTCTGTCATCAACGATAGGTACTGGATTTTGTATTGCTTCGCACTCTTCAACTTTATCTGCTGGAATTTCAGCAACAAAGTCGGCTAACACTTGACCTTTGATGGCTGGTCTTGGCATGTAACAAATGTTGTATGCTCCTAATTCAATTGCCCACTTTGCGAGGCGCCCCGAGACATCTGGTTTAGATAAGACTTGGCCAATATGATAATCAGTCAGGACCGTAATGACGTGTCCTGAAAAATATCGTCTCAGCCTGCGCGAAGCTGTGAACAAGAGCTAACACTAATTTCTCCATTATAGAATATCGTGTCTTTGGATCATTCAACATTTGCTGATATAATTATTGGAGATTGAACGCCTTCCCGATCCACCATTAACACTGCCCCAACTGCCACTGGGAGAGCGACAGTAAAGGATTATCGGTTCTTTGTTGCGCGGAGCAGTAAGCGTGGGTATTGCATAAGACAATCCTTCATTTCTGAAAAGCTTTTTCCGCTTCAGAAGTCCATTAAAACGTTTTACTTTTGACACAATTGCGCAAGATTCGGATGAATGGAAATGACTTTGCAGCATGATTAGCCAAAAAGCGGTTAACCGCAGCCAATCTCCAGCTAATCGTTGCATTTCTTTGATGGTGGTGGGAGACGCATCTTTTGGATGGCCTCCACCTTTTCTGGATTAACTTTGAATCCTTCTTTTGTAACCACAAAACCAAGGAACTTCCCCTCTTCCATTCCAAAAGAGCATTTCCCTGGGTTTAACTTTAAATTAACCTTGCGCAAGGAATCGAAGGTTTTCTGGATATTTTCTAACATAATCTCTTCTGAATTGCTCATGATGACCAGATCATCGATGTAAACCTCTACAGTCTTGCCAATGTCATCACCAAAGACGATGTCCATTAATCTTTGGTAAGTGGCTCCCGCATTGCGAAGGCCAAAGGGCATTTTTGTGTAACAAAAAATACCTTTCTCCGTGTGAAAAGCTATCTTATCTTCATCCTCTTTTTTCATCAGCACTTGGTGATACCCTTTGTAACAATCTAGGAAATATTTCCAACGGAAAGAGGCTAATGAATCAACTTTCTTGTCGATCTCAGGAAGAGAATAACAATCTTTGGGACAAGCTTTGTTTAAATCTTTGAAATCCACACACATGCGCCAACCACCATTATGCTTTTTTACCATTACTGGGTTTATGACCCAGGTTTGATATTTGACTTCGCGTAGGATACCAACTTTCAATAACTCTGCTACTTGCTCATTCATTGCTTCTGTCTTTTCCAATCCAAGGCTGCACTTTTTCTGTACCACTGGTTGCGCTGATGGAAAAAAGTTTAAGCAATGCTCTGCTACTTTGCGCGGAACCCCTATCATGTGTGCAGGTGTCCATGCGAAGATATCCATATTTCGAAACAACAAGGTTTTGAGTTTTGCGCGAATTGCCATAGAAATTGTAGGACCAAGGGTAATTGGTTGCTCTGGATACTTATTGTTCAGCACCCATTTTTCAGGTTCATTTAGTGATGCTGGTCTAGCAGCCTTAACCACTGGTTCTTCATAGACATAATCTCTTTCCGAGCAAAAATAATAGCTACTCCAGTTGGCGTCAGGAACCCACATGCAGCGTGAGGCACCGACGTGACCATGCTGAAATCTCGTTGCGCTCGTCGCCCTAATAAAACATCGTGACGGGATGTTGCTGGCATTACCATGAAGTTCACTTGAATGGTGCGCGAGTGTGTACCATCTGAGAGAATCACGGGGAAGACTATCTGTCCAAGAGGAAAGACAGCCTCGTTGCAGAATCCAGTTAACGGGAAGTCAACTAGTTCCAGGCGTGCCTTATCTTCCGGATCTAACTGTTTGAAGCACTGTTCATATATGATATCAATAGAACTTCCTGGATCAAGGAACATATAATCTGTCTGGTAATGGCCAAAGAACCCTGTAATTACAACTGGTCTTTCTTCTTGAGGTCCGCCTGGAACCACAGGAAATATCACTTGCTGCTCGCGCCATTTTTCTTCTCGGAATCGTTGGAAGCTGCGCTTGTGCGACGAGCCTCCTTGAATCATGGCGACTTGTTTCATCTTTTTGTTGTTTGGCCCTTCATCGTCGCGCATGAGTTGCATGATCTCTTTCTGAACTGATTGCACTAAGTGTGTCAACTTACCACTTTTCAAAGCCTTTTCAATTTCCGTGCGCAGGCTAATGCAATTGTCAGTTGTATGCCATGTGTCCTTGTGGAAATCACAGAAGAGGTTTGGGTCTTGACCCTTTTGTTCTTCATGGGCTGAGGTTGTTTAAATTGATAATTCTCAGTACTCAGGACTTCTACAGGAGATTTGTTAAGGGAGTCCATTGTTGCTCTCGATTCTCGTTTTTAATGGCTTTCTGAGTTGTGATCTTGTTAATTGTTGCGTGAGCATCCATTGGAGAGTATGGTGAATAAGAACTCTGGTTCGAGTTTTTCCAACCCTTCTTAAACTTTCGACCTACTTTGCTCAGATCCTCAGGACAATGCTGGGGTAGAGGAGGTCTGTTTGCATTGAGGTTTCACTCGGTTTGCGCATAAACCTTGGCTGTTGCCATGAGCTTATCCCAACTTTTCGGCAAACCAGTAGTACCAGAAAGTACCTTAATCATTTCGTGACATCTTACCTCGTACTTAAACTGTGCGCGTATAAGATCTTCATGCACGTCACCGATCTCCAATACCTCCTTGTTATAACGTGTAATGAAATCTTCCAAACTCTCATTGTCTCTTCACCATATGTTCATCACATCAGACGAATCTCTAACATAACGACGCTGCTGACTGAAATGAGTAAGGATTTTTTCCTTAAGATCATTCCATGAGGAGAGTTTACCTGTTGGCAAGTTATCGAACCAGAGTCGCAGCCCCGGTTAACATTTGAACAAAAAGATGGCACCACATAGGTCCTGCACCAGTGAACAGGCGCATGTGATCATCCGAATCTGACAATCCGTTAAATTACCAACATTTGATGGCAATTTTGCTCGTTCTAGCGGGGCTAGAGCAATTTCCTTCACAAATTTTGATTGTTCTGCAGCTTCAGCAGGCCGGTAAATCAAGTTATAATCATGCTCTGCCTCAGGATTATACACTTCTCGGATCCTAGGCTTATAACTAGCCTGATCTGCAGACAGACGATTAAAAACACTTGCACTATCTCCTTCTTCAGAGGTCTTATCATACTATCGTGTTGGGTGTCCCGCTTCTATGATGATCGTGGGCCCAAACGTGAGTGCACTGATGGCCGTCGTTGAATGTTTTCTTCTTGTTTTTTGCTACAAGAATGAAGGGAATCATTTCTGGTTTTAGAGTATGTTTCAGTTCCATCTTCAAACACATGCGAAGGTGCACGAGCATGGGTTTGAGTATTATAACTCAACACTCGAGGTGCCGGCGAAGCACGGACCTGAGGAGCATTAACCGGAGCTTGAAAAGCTGGAGTTCCGGTCTGAGCACATAATTGAGCATACATAGCATTCAAAGCGGTTTGGGATTTGATTAGCGACGATAATGGAGTCTCACCAGGTGGCAAAATTGACGCGACATCAACATGAGGAGCTGCTGGAGTTACTGGAATGCTCGCATGATCTGGATCATACGGGGCATCAGCTTCTGCAGACGAGTCCTCAACGATTTGTCCGTCGACCTGAGGAACGACGCCGACGCGACAGATCTCCAGTCGAGGACCTGGAAATGATGATCCATCAGCCATGAAGCCGTGGATCTGATTGAAACGAAACAAAAGATGAAAAGAGAATCGAAAACCGGTGGTGCCAATGAAGAAACATAGATCTAACAGATCAGAATCTGATTAGGTCTAGGGTTTGGTTCCTTTCATAAAGAGGTTAATCCTTCGTTTAGTTTCGTGATGCTGATGGTTGCAACTATACTCCGACTGATCCTGCAAAACAGAACACCGTCAGCCTCGCCAGGGGAGAAGGGGGGTTCGGAAGTAAAGTGAAGTAAGAGAGAGAGTAGTTGAGAGTGAATACCTTCTACTTGAAGCCCAAGTTACTTATTTATAGCCAGAGTTTGGGCGCCAAAATGAGAGATGGAAACCTAACGGAATCTTTCACTGCGCCGTTAAGTTTTGACTATCCGTTAGTGCACACGGATCATGAGCTCATCGATGGCTAGGGAGATGCCACGTGTCGTCATGAGATCACTACATTTTATTGATGTGAGCATGCTATCACCGTGATCTTTCTTGGTCGTCCCAGATGTGCCATGTGGCACTTGGTTATAACCGAAAGATGCTTGCACGATTGGGTACTAGTGGCTTCTAGAAGATCTCACAGCTGTAACCCATTGTTGCTCGCCACGTGTGCATTCTGTTACAACAGAAAAGATTCCCTTTGCCTCTACACCAATTCTTGTGAACAAGGATTTTTGCTAAGGGGAAGCCTTTCAGGATTAACTGGTTCCTTGCGCGAGTCGGCGCAAGGTAGTTAAATGATCTTTTTTCCTTACTCTGCTGTTTGACGCAACGTCTGCTAAGCTCTTGCTTTGGTGAAAATGTCCGCGCAAGGTTCATGAGTGAAAAGTTATCCAAGGGAATTAATCAAGGTTAACTTTGAACCTTGCGCGAGCCTTCACAAGGTAGTTAAGTGATACTTTCCCTTTTTGGATACCCGGCACAGAGTTTAGTGAGTCTTTCTTTGGCAGAGAAGCCTGTACAAGGTCTCCTTGGCAGTTAACAGTGGGTATGGTTTCCTTGCTTGGCGCAAGGTTTTTGGAACCATACCCCTTCAGCCCCAAATATTGAAGTCGTCGAAAAACTCCTTTTTTCGCCGGAAAACTTCTTGGCCGAAAAACTCAACTTTTTGCCAGAAAAACTCAACATCTTCGTCCCAAACCTCTTTGTAACCTTAGATCGGACCTTTAGAAACATTTTTTCGGGCCAAAAATGGTTTTTCGGTGAGCGGAGACTAACGACGTTAGGGTTCTTTTAGTCAAGGTCCATTGGTGCCAATATGTTAATAGTTGGGACTACCATGGTTATTTTTGAAGTTGAGACTGTTGGCGGCCAACGGCGAATAGTTAGGATTATTAAAATCCAATATTCCTATTTTAAATTATGTTTTGTTGTTATGTTCTAAATGTCGTTATTTGCTTCCAAACAATGTACTTGAATCTTTTGAAATGAATTGTAAGTTTTATTTAAATTATTGTCACAAGTTAGTGGTTGTGATGTTTTTTGCAATCTCGTTTTCGTCTCACTCCGATGTTTCCGCCATCTGGGGCGTGACATAAACACTTGGTCCTTGTGTGTGTGTGTGTGTGTGTATCCTAGACAAACACATTAATTGATTTAGCAATATTTGAAAACCCTTGCATGACTCAACCTATTTTTGGCAATTAACTTGTGTTGATTCAAGTTGTTCTATACAAGATTGATATTTTTGAATGAAGTGATTTAAGTTGTGCTAATGGTTTGAAATTTCATGTTTTAATTCATAAACGACTTGATTTTTCTTTCAAAACATGTTTGTGAGACTGGATGGTTTGTACCATGATATTCACTACTTTGATATCCCAAATGCTTGAATGCACTTTCTAGAACACAATTATGATAGTATTTTTGTTGATTCAACAATTGAAATAATGCACAAACCAGTACTTTCACTTATGTTATGATCAAATGTCTCACCTAATGCTTCTAAGGCAACTAGTGCAAGATTATGGTGATTCGGATTAAGTGCAAGCATGCTAAAGTGTTCATCATTCAAATCATCAAGCAGACTACTCCAATCTACAAAACTTTGAGTGAAAAAGCTTTGATGAGTAGTTTCAGTGCAGGGGAACCAGTAGTTGAGAAATTACTTGTAACTATTTACATGGTTGAGCGTGGTTATAATTTTTGTTATATTTTAAGCACTTTTTACTCGTGGATCAAGCTTTAAATTTTAAAAACACGATACAAATACTACCACTCTACACACATTAGGGAAAGTGCACCAATCGTGGACGTAGTATAGTGATGGTAAGATACCGAGGTCGTCCAAGGACACAAGAGCATTTAATACCGGCTTATCATTAACGTCTAATCTAACCAAATTTTGATAAAAGTTTTGAAAGTTTTAAAAGATGAAATAATAAAAGCGTAAATAAAAGAAGAAAAAACAGATAGACAAGAAGGAATCACTTGGTTCCGACTCCTCTTTTATGTATCATTTGATGATTTTCGCACTTTGGGTTTTTAAGAGATTATCTTAGTTATAGTGGTAGGCCCCTCTTGTGAAGCTGACGTTACCCTCAACCATATTAGTCAGCAGGGATATAGTCTTGCAAGGTTGGATTATTGAAAGATAATTAAATAAGTTATTAATGCGAAAAGTGGTAGGCCCCTCTTGTGAAGGCGACATTACCCTCGGCCATATTGGTCTGAGTTAGCAGGTATACAGTCCCGCAAGGTCGGATAAAGTTTTAATAGTAGTTTATTTATAAGGGGTTCAAGTCGTTCTTACTTTCCCTGATTGGATGCTATCTGCCTCAAAGGAAGTCCTAATAGGCTTGAACCAATTCCTCACAGGATCTATACACTAAACAAGTCAAGAACGTTAACCAAACAACCTTCTAACCCCCTTCCAAGAATTAACACGCTTTATATAGACCGTAAAGACACAAATGCGTGAATGAATGAAACATGGAGAGATGTTTAACCAAAGTTCACTTTAATATAAAAAACTAGTTATTAAAGTCATTAATACATACCCAATTAAAAAGTTGCCCAAAATTGGAAATCAAAAGTAATACATAAAAGATTTGTCTTTACCAAGTGATGTAAGAGATTTAGTGGCCTTTGTTTGACAAGAACTCTTACAATCGATCTTGGATCCCGAGACTACTAGACACTCTAAAAGATGAAATATGGATGATGGTGGTGGGTGTTGTGTTGTAGTGGTGGTGGACCGATGGCAAGTGTGAGAGAAGTGATTTGCCAAGGGATGTCTTTCTCTTGAACCTAGCACCTCTATTTATAGCTGGAAACAAAGGGCTGGCACGGCCCCGTGCCCACCTGGCGCGGCCCGCGTGGTCTTTTCTTTCTCTCCATTCATTAACTGCAGATGTCAGGTCTTGTACCAACACGCCCCGTGGTGTCATAGCACGGCCCCGTGGTCAGTGTACTTGCTGTGCTATCACAGATTCTGCGAATCTTATAGTTGACCACGACCCGTGTTGAGTTGGCACGACCCCATGTTGGTTTATCTTTTGTTGTTGTCCAGCTTTGCAGGGAATCTTGGATGGGCACGACTCCATGCCTGGTGGACACGACCCCGATCCTAAGCTTCTGTTCTTGTTTATTTTGTTGTTTTAGATGTGGATGGGGGTTCAGCAGGTTGCGTCAATCCTTCTTCTTTGTATTTGTGTTGGTTTCTGCTGTTAATTTGTTCCTTTTACTCGTTTAAGCTCTTTTGATCCTGTATTAAAAGCAAACAAAGAAACATGCTTTTTCCAAAATTATTACCAAAAAGGGTTGTTTTTATGTCTTGTTTGATGTAATTTATATGTTGCATTTTGCACACATCAACTATACATGGGATTGAGTTTTTGCTTGTGAAGTAATTTGAACTTGTGCTTGTGACATGTTAACTTGTGGTGTGTGATATTGAAAATGAAAATTCATATGAGGATATGAATTTTGAATGGGTGGATGTGCAAAATGTGATGTACATTGTGTGTTGTGACCAGGGGTATTTTGAGAAAAACATTTATATGCATTTTGAAAACCTGGATATTATCTAGCAGTTGATTGATTCATTTGATTAGGATAAGTCACTAATGGAACGAAGTTTTGTGTAAGATTCCTACACTCTCTTGCAAAGTGACCTAACCTATGGCATCTATAGCATTCAACCCTGGATTTATCCTTCTCGAATTTACGCCTACCCTCTACACCAGGAAATTTCCCTCCAGTTCTGTTACAAAATTGATTTGACTTGACACTCAAAAAAGCAAGCTGGTCAAGGAGGTTAAACTCTTCCTGGTCAACAGGGTCCATTGGTCTATGATCATACATCATCAAAGCAATATTTTGGTTCCCACATGTGTTGTATCCTTTTGAGAACAAAAACTAGTAGTTATATCAATAAAGTGATCATAACCCTGTTCATTTACTCTGTAAGATGATGATGACTCATGAGGGCTATGTTACCAAATGTATAATCGGCCGTTTTGCCTAATGACATCAACTTTTGTTTCTGGTCAAGCTTTATCTTATAAGTGAGAAGTTTGCCATGAAGTTGTGTCAGAGTCATCTTCTTAAAGCCAACAAAGTTTCTCAACACATACGTAGCTGTATCCCATTTACTAGGAAGATATCTCATAAATATGTGACTCAGAGCAGAATTTGTATAGATCTTGTCTGCAAGCCTTAGCTCAATGATAAGACAATTAGACATTTCAAACTATTGAGTCAGAGATTCTCCATTGATAAGAGTAAATGTTTCATATTGTTGATTCAGTATTTCTCTACTGTTCTCTTAAACTTCATCTATACCACCAAATTGTTCATTCAAAGCATCCCACAACTCTTTGGCATTTTCACAACAGAGCAATCCAACATAGATTTCGTTGAGTAAGGCCATGGCTAGTATCCCGAATGCCATAGCATCGAGCCCCAATTTTTGGAAATCCTACTCAGAGTAGTCTGTGGGCTTCTTAGGAATATTAACAACCGGTTGTTCGGTACTTAGAATAGAGGGAACATGAAGGCCATATACCACTTATCTCTAACAACCAGTGTTCTGCTGTGACAAGTGGTGACCCATTATTCATTGCCATATCTTGAATTCATGACGAACGAACATCGAAGGCTTGTTTTCCGATCCAGTATTGTGAGGATCATGAGTGATTAACATCTCTCTGCAATCTATTGAATTTCAATTAAGAAAATAGAGTATCAGAAACAACTAGTTGATCTGATTGGTCTAATTCTTCTCAATATCCTTTGATCACTCAATCAATTATCAATTTAAGCTAAATTATCTTCTGAATAAACGGTGAAGCCAATTCAGTAAACCTTGCTTTGATATCAATTGTTGGATTTGTGTGTGTCGTGTGTTTTTCTTTGTAAAATAGTTAATCAAATTGAGAAATTTAATCAAACAATAATAAAAAGACATCATATAATCACAAATGAATAGAGGATGATTGCAAAGATTCATTATATTATTCAATAGATGTAATACAGTCAAACAAGTACAAAGTACTCTCCTTCACTAGGTGACCACACTCTCAATAAGTTTTTCTGCACTTGGGTCTTAGTGTTAACTAATTACAAAAACACTCAAACTATATATAGGAGGTGTGAACTGCTGGTGACGTTATCATGAAAGCGACCTTCAACAACTTCATTAAATGATGTAACTTCCAGTAGTTGTGAGAAGTGCTGGATTGTTACACTATTTCATTGAACTGTTGTATCTTCAGATAAATAAAGCGAACTGCTAGATTTCTCAGAACAGTTGGTTGTGACCCAACTCTTTTGAAAATGTAGAACTTCTGCCTTTGACTTGTTGACTGGTATTTGGTCTCCAACCTTTGAATTTGGTTGACTTGACTGTAAACTTGTTGACAAGCTCTTTTGATAATCAATACTTGTTCTCTATATACTTTGAAGGCAGTAGTTTAATGTAACAAGGGTTGGGGTAGCTGTTTTGTGAAGCTTTTAAGGGGAGAAAAACTACTGGACTTGGAGATTGTATTATAACTTATTTAGGCAAGTATGATGGATCATTGGGTTTTGGCTCTCATCATAAGTTGATCTTATATAACCCAATACACATACATTTTCCCTAGTCCACATACATCTTTAGATATATGAATAGAACTTATACTTTCTTCTATGTATTGGTTTATAAAAAATAACTCATTTGTTTATAATAAGAAAAGTTACAATATACTTAAAGTTAAATAAAAATTAAATTTTGATGAAATACAATAACACGGAAATAATAAAAAGTAATGATCGATCTATTTGTTTGCCTTTTCTTAATGACCAACAAACCAATAAGATACCAACAAGAAAGGTAAGGTTTTTCTACATCTTACCCTCTTTAGACTTACTATAGTTTTGTTATTCGTGAGATTTATTAGATATGAATGTTGTTGTTGTACCACCAAAAAAAGCTAGCAAGTTTTTAGACAGAATACACCAAGTAAACAACAAAACAATCACTAACGAACAAAAACTACCACAAAGGCAAAAACTAATTAAAGCATCTTAGATTGAAAAACCTCCAATGATCCCAACTAAGAGAAGTACAACTCAACTAATTCCTCACCCACAAATAGCCCATGACTTTTACCTCCTCAACAACCTTATTCAAACAAACCAATCCTTGGTTGAAAACTTTATTATTCCTCATCCTCCATAAGCATTTGAGTAAGCACTTGAGGCTATAAAAACAATTGAGTTTATCAATTATCTATTTTTCTTATAGCCTTGGATATACCTGAAACCCCCAATAAATATGTAATATCAGCCGCATAGATGGGTGGATGTTTGCACCATTAGCCGATAACCTACCAAACCGTCGGGGCGAACCCACACGAGAGTAGCAAATGCTTCGTCCACTCCTCTTGTTCATCACAAAAAGTACACCAAATTGATTGAACATTAATATTTCTCCTCTGGAGAGAAACCATGATCGACAATCTATTCAATTGGACCCTCCAAGCATGATCCCTACCTTTTTTGGCACCAAATTATTACAATCATAAGATAAGATAAGATACATGAATGCATGTTGCATATCTAACAAATCTACACACACGTATATGCTTTATTGTACTCAACATAACTTTAAAGCAGATATGTATGAGAATATTGCTGGCGCACCATATTAATAAAAATTGTCAAACGAAAATGGTACGAGAGTGTGAAAATAGTTCTAGTTAACATGTAGTCATTGGATGCACATAGTGGAGTGTTTGAGAACATGCCTCCCTAATCGTATATATATTTGTGGGGTATAATGATGGTTTCTTGATGATATATTTGTGGGGTATAATGATGGTTTCTTGATGATATATTTGTGGGGTATAATAATGAATTTGGGTTTGTGTTCTTGATGATACACAGTCTATTAAGTTGATAAGCAATCTTGTTGTTGTCGCGTAAGTGCTAGCAATATGTATGAAACTGTTTTTGAAGTTAACCATAAAGATATAAATAACATTAATATTCTATTTATTCTTAGTTTTTAAGAAAACCCAAATAATATTATAACAAAACTATATAACTTTTGTTCACTTTTGAAATATTTAGAGTTAAATTTCTAAGTAACCGGTGTTATTATAATCCTATGAAGAAGAAGGTTAAATTAAATAGTTAAAGAGCTAAAACTCATAAGAAAAAGAGAAAAAAAACACATTATATATTATTATTATTATTATTATTATTATTATTATTATTATTATTATTATTATTATTTAAACTGAATATCTCATTGAAGGCTGAAACTAGGAATGTGAAATTTCATATCGTATCATACTTATACTCAGGGCCGTCTTCGAAAATCCGTTAAAAAATTTAGGCCTGGCAAATGGAATATAATGGACCCCTAAAATATAAATCAATAACTTATTTTTAAAAAGAAAAAGATAATATATTTCAATCAGTACACATCTATATGCTATAAAAGTTAAGAATAAATGAAAAAATGGCCGCAAAAACATAACTTCATAAATACATACATATATAAAAAGTTAGAAATATATACAAACTAGTGGGATCAAACCTGCGCGTTGCCGAGGATGAATACTTTGTCTGTTTTGATGCATTCGCTATGACAAACGAAATAAAAAATCCAAAAAATTTAGTCGTAATATGTTCAAAACGTGTTCGATTTATTAGTTTTTTTTTGTAAAATAAATGGAAAAAAACATTTAAATAATTGTTTGGTTGTATTTAGTTTAAAGAATAAACAAAAAAATAATAATATAAGATTTCAGTTTCTAATTGAAAAAGAAATTTTATATAGGAAGAAAACAAAAAAAAACATCAAAATCAAAACACAAAATAAAAAAAAAAACAAAATATTAGGTGGGAAAGAAGAGATAAGTGAAATAGGATGTAAAACTTTCTACGAGAATCGAACTTGAGGGTAATTGATCAAAACCTTTTAAGTAAATAACAAAGACCATCAGAGCATGATTCAAAATTGTTAACAAGCTTGAAACAGAGCATTATATATATATATATATAAAATTAAAAAAATAGGACCTCTTGAGGTACTGGGCCCTGAGCAGTGGCCCACCCCGCATCCCCTCCGGGTCAGCCTTGCTTGTACCGACTGGACACATGAACTACAGTATTTGATTTTGATTTTAGCTAAACTTCAATATCAGTATATCATAGTGCAGGTTCATTAATTTCAACGATATCATACGACACCGATACCAACTAAATATATACCATAGTATTCAACTTTGATTTTAGTAACACCGTAACCGTACTACCTACCCATCCCTAGCTGAACCAACAACAAGCCTAAAACCCAAAACTAATTTACCCAATATCCACAAACCTAGAAGCCCATTAAGCCCAATTATCGACGGTTGAGATCTCATCAATCAAAACGACTACCTCTCCTAACATCTCTATATAATTTAAGTCACAATTAGGGTTTCGTATCTCATAGTAACAACACAAAAGCCTTCATCTTCTTCATCATGTTTTCTCTGTAAATATTATTATATATATATTCTATTCTTCATATACTACTCAATACTAAATTGCTGCATTGTACCAAGAGTAAGGTCGATCGATACCTTATTTTGATTGCCAAATCGGCTGTAGCTAAATTAATTTTAGAAGTTTTACTGGCCGGTTGTCGTTATTTTCATCGATAAATCTGCTTACCGAACTTCATACATCTTTTTTATATTATTATTTTTTCAATAAAATTTTTTGAGAAGACAACGTACAATGAAATTGGTCGTTTAATGTTGGCCTTTCGAATGATGTTTTCTCGTATAGAAAGATATTCTGGTCACTTTCCAGGCAACTTGTTTCAGATTCGTTAGCAGTTTGCGTCTATTGGTGACTACATTTTATATACTTACAGGAAATGATTTGCTTAATTAGATGAATTTGAGAGGGCAATTGTATGTTTTGGCAAACTTTAAAGTGTTTGGATTTATAAACTGAAAATCTGGTTATTTTTCCTTGTTGAAGATTAATGGTAAAATTATTTTAAAAATTTGTATCTCTTAAATTAATCTACTGAGATCCGTATATAACGAAGTTTAAAATTCAGTATATCATATTAAATTATTCCAGTGGGATCCGTATATAAGTAAGTTAATGTCACATAATCCAATTTTGAATTAGGTTATAACCAAGTAATTCAATTTTGTCTACCAATTCAGAGCAGATCGATCTTTAGTGACAATGTGGCGGTTTGGGTCAAGTTTTCTAGAATCCAGAGCATCCTCGTTTTTGGATGCCCCGAGAGGATTTTAAAGTTGTAACCCCATTGAATTGGTATAAAGAAAATCGAAATTTGAAGATACCTCGACATTGAAAAACCATAGCTCTACAGTTACGTCCATTTCACGTATTAATAGATTTTTTCTAATGTCAGCCTTAATTTTGTCCAATTCGCAATTAGTTTCACAATTGTAATTCAAAAGACACCACAAGTAATGTGGGTTGGTGTGTTGTGGCGTTGCCTTTGGGTCCTGGAATAAACTGTACGCGGATAATATAGACCCTTGAATGAAATCCTAAATCTTGGCCCTAAAAACGTTTTCTAAATTAGTCAAAACAAGTCAATATATAAAGAAAAAAAATTGGAGACCATATATTTGTTTAAATAACTTTTTTTTTGAACGACCAACTAAATCTCTATTTATTTGTCTACATAACTACTGTTTGTCTCCATAACTACTGTGAGATGAAATACACTAATGAACTAGAATTTAACTAATATATAGCGGGTTTTTTATACAACTTTATCATCTAGTTTAATTTTCCTTTTTAGCTATTTATTTTTATTTTTTATTTTCATTTGACATAAAGTTAATGAACTTAACTAATAAGCAGATTATAAGTCAAGTTTCAAGCTTTAAGTAAAAAGAAATTAAGTAATGAAGTAACTGTTATAGTAATTAAAGCCAAAAATTAAGTCGCAGGCAAAAATCAAGTTATCTAACTGTTTAGTTGATTGGACCTAGCTGATTATTGTAAACTAACCAGAATTCAGAACTGCCGTAATCATTCAAGCCAGAAATCAAAAAGAGAACGAAAGACCTGATGTTTTTTTTTTCGTGTTCTACTGTTTTATGTTGATGACCAGAAATTTAAAAATCCAGTTACAAATAGGCCCAATATATATTCTTAACTTTTTTGAAAACAGGGCCTCAAAGTTTAGGCAGATGCCTAAATGTACTTCATGATTGGCCGTTCCTATTCACAATTTCTACCATTGTTTTTTCTAATCCGACTTCTATTCTATTAAGACCATGCGTAGTTGGTTTTTTTGGGCGTTTTATCCCTGAAAAACACCCTTTTGACCGCCCCACATGCGTTGTTTTTCGAAAAATTGCTCCAAGGCGTCCTTTTTTCCATGCCGAAGAAGGGTTGAATTGGCCAATAACAAGTTGGATGCATTTTGTTTGCCCAATAACATTTTTTGGATGGTTTATTTTTTATTTAATTGTTTAACACCCCTTTTAACATAATGCCCCACAATGCCCACATCCCTACTACACCCATTTTAGAAAAAAAAAAAAGTCCAATAATGCCCCCTTGCTGACTGGACTGCCACATGACGGAAACGCCCAAAAGTGGGGGCATTACCACCATGCACGGTGTAATAAGTTTTGACCAGCAATATTAAACAATCTCTACGTTGTGATAACTTTACTTGTATAAAATTATATATATAGCCATAACCAACTACATGTACAGTGTTGTATAAGTTGGGCTGGCCGTACAATGTTCAACAACAATGGATTAAAAAATTTTCATATCATGGACTTAACTTTGAAAATTTAACGATATCAGCTAGTAATGATCATCTTTTTTTCTTTTTTTGAACGGAAAATTTGGATCATTGACGAACCCCTGTATCATCATGCCGCCAGTAAAACCACCCGATCATATCCATCTCCACTAGGCAATAAGGCAAATTCAGGAAGAAACCCGATAAATCTAGGAAAACCCCTTGTAGGAATCGAAATCAAAACCTAATGGTCCCTAAACCTTATCCCATCTCCAAACCATCTATATTATGAAAATGCAACCATTGAGCTCACTCATGAACATTTTTCAAACTGGCAGGACCAACTATATAATTTTGATAACCACAAAGATAAATTGTGCAATATATGCAAACTACAAGGGCTAATCGTGTAATTAACTCAAGTAGTAATTTCAATAGAAATGATATTTTTTTTTAAGTTGGAAAATGCATAGGTACCCATGTGGAAATGAAGTAGTAATTTCCAGACATGATGTATTCATTGGTTCTTTAAGAAATAGTTAAATTCGTTAATGTTTGTTTTGATAATTTACCTACTCAAAGTAGTAATATTTGTGATTTTTTCCGAATTTATTATAGTTTAATAATTTACTTGGTCAAAGACTAGAAGTTGTATTTTTATGAGTTTTTACCTAAAGTGAATCTGCAAGACCAGTAGTAAATAAGGGGCCATGTCGTTATACATACGTCAATATATAAAATTACAAAATGGAAGGAAGGGTGATAATTTACTTAAATGATATCAAAATAAAAAATATGTCTTGTTATTATAGGAAGTTACAGTGCTAATTAAGTAATTATAGGCAATTCATACCAAACAAATTCGACGAAAAATACACAACATTTTCTTACGAACACTCTTTGCAACACTTGAGCATTCACGGTCGTGCGTAGAAACTTGAGTAACGTCGAGTCCGTCTATAAAACAACACGGTATGCGCGTGGATTTGTGGCGTTTATGTCTTTTAACGTCGCACACACCACACCGGCTCGGCGTGGACCATGGCGTTGATATTGGGGCTTGAGGTTTTCCACTGTCGTTGAGGTGATATGTGGGTCGACGTGGCGTTTCCTGATTGGGGTGGCTTATAGCCGTTGGACCCCAACGGCACAATTAAAAAAAGTTTTTTCAATAAAAAATACATTTTAACCCACCTATATAAAAAAACTCAAACTTTTCACCATTTTTCATCTCACTATCTTCTACCCAACTCCATTTCAACCTTCATTTTTATAAAACCTCTCAACTTTTTATAAATAAAATGATGCATCCACAAAACCGCAACTTCGATCCGAACAACCCCTACAATGTGGGCGAAGTAACAAACACCACTTCGCCTCAAGGGTCTCAACTGGTCCGCAACTTCAATCCGAACATAATGGCGTACAACCATCTTCTTGCAAATCTACCTTTTATGTTTCCACATCAAATGCAAGCTCAACAACAACCGCTCACTCCTCTATCCCAAACGCCCTCTACACCTGAACCCGTACCGGAAACTCAACCTACACCACCGGAATCCTCTATAAAAAAACGAAACCAAAAAAAGAAAACCGAGGCCGCGAAGGAAAAGTAAAAGAGGATCATTGCTTATATCCGTGGACAAATGAAGAAGGGTTCTTTTTGACAAAAGCTTGGCTTTCAATTTCGGTGAATTCAGTTTTAGGTATAATTGGTTTTTATTTATTGTAAAAAATATATCTTATACTTGTAATATATATTTTTTAATAGATACCAACCAACATAGTGATGAATATTGATTATAAAATTATTAATTTTTAAGAGTAAAGTTCAGGTACAAATAAACTTAACATACAAAACGTACAGACTGAAGGAAAAGACAAAAAAACGCGGTGACATTTTCGTAAATATTTGGTTATAGGGTAATTATCAAAATTACTCTACAGGATCATTTGTAGAGTGATTTTGGTCTTGTAGTGTAATTTTGTAAAATGTTTTTGTAGAGTAATTTTGATCTTGTATAGTAATTTTAAAAAATAGTCTTGTAGAGTAATTTTGATTAAAAAAAACCTAACCCATCCCCACCCCCCCCCCCCCCCCACAAAACCTAAAAAAAACCTAACCCCCTCCCACCCCCCAAAAACCTAAAAAATCCCTACCCCCCCCCCCCCCCCCCCCCCCACAAGACCAAAATCACTCTACAAATGATCCTGTAGAGTAATTTTGAAGACCAAATATTTACGAAAATGCCACCGCGTTTTTTTTGTTTTTCCTTCAGTTTGTACGTTTTGTATTTTAATTTTATTTGTATTTGATCTTTAGTCTAATTTTTAAACCCATAATCAATTATGTTAATCAGTTATAGTTATAGAGCTTGTGAAGATCAGATCTCTCCATTCCCGGTTGAGCATTATCTTGTCCCCCGATTAGATTGGTGTTTCTTCATATGAAACTAATATGAGATTAAGTGATACACCCATTTACTCGACCCGATTACCAGAAAACATATAACAAAATTATTATTTTTATATATCTAACACTAATCCTCTAATCTTAATATCTACTATGTAGTTATATCATATATGACTCTACTTGCTCTCTATTGAATACGTCCCGAATTCAATTTCAGATAACATGCCTTCATTCTAAGGAAAATGATGCAATCAGTAGCTTACTATATATTTTCGTGGATGTATATCTTGGTAACTTAACCATGTGGAGATGAATTTTTTTTTCATGGTTTTGAAAGGGAGAGGAGAAATGGATGTATCTGGGTGTTTGGAATTAATCTAATGTGACAGCTGGCATGCTGTATGAAAGTGTCTAGCATTATGGATGCTCTAAATGGATTTTGTGAAACTTTTGGTGTTATCAATTTATTACCAGATCTAAACCTAATATCGAGACAAACCTCTTGAATTGTAACTTATGACGCACAATACATAATCTCTAGGTTGTAAGGTCTTTACCTTTTTTTGAACAAAGAAATAACGATATCTTATATAAACTGATTATAATAAGAAGCTAGAACCAAATGTGGATATCCATTTGTCTAAATTGAGACGTTTGCGAAGATAAAATCACACCAATTTATCCATCATAAGGTTGGAATTTTGACTTATTTTTCTTTCTAAGAACCCGTTCACCTTGATTTCTTCAATGATCTTTGGTATAGGCACCGACTTGTTGAATACCTTTATTATTAACCCTATATATGCACCAACACGTTGTAAAAAATATTGCACACGATATCTTAATATGAAAGGCTGCTAGTTACAACTTGCAACTGACTTGGAGTGTATAGGATCTCCCTTACTAACTTACTCATGATACTCAGTTGTTTTCATCATGTCATGTTTTTGGCCCATATACACAATTGCTTGATGTGAGGACTTTACTTGGTTGTGTAAAATTAGGTGAAAGAGTAAAATTTCACAAGGAATGGTTAAAAAATTCAAAATGCGAGGTACACGTGGTTCCAAACTTCCAATAAATAAGTTCAGTTAATTCTTTTTCACCCACTAAGGAGATGTCACTCTTTTATTGGTTAGTCAAATCCGATATGACACAAAAAAGTACCAATCAATGTACATATGCTCAATAAGCTAGCAATGTGCCTAAAGCAATCAGAATAGTTCATGTATGTTTTTACCCACCTGTGTCATGTGTATCTTTTCATATTCGTCTACACAACTCAAACATTCTATGCGTGGTGTTGTCAATGGTTTTATCGCTATGAAAAAAATTAAATGGATTAAATATTGTTTTGTTAATTCACTTGGTCAACAATAGTAATCTTTGTGATTTTTTCGGAAATTAGATAGCTTTATCATCATCATCATCATCAATAATGTAAAATCATGAGACATTTTGACCAAGCAAATCACCAAAATGGACGTTGATTTTCATCCTCCGTTTTTGCCGTCAACTACTGCTTAGCTCGCGCTTTGTGTGCAGCTAAAAGTCAACGTCCATTTCGATAATTTCTTGGTCAAAGTGTATAGTTATTGGTTGGGAAAATCACTGAGAATAAAAAATTGACTGAATATTGTTACCAAGATAAACATATGTGGCATCTAGATTTTAGGGGCTTCACAGAAATCTAGAGGGGCAGAAAATGACACGTAGGACAAACGGCTCACACGTAGACATTTTCAATTAATTATTTGGTCTACTTGCTCTCTGCTAAATATGTGTTGAATTCAAATTTTAGATAAATTTGCCCTTTGATGGAAAATGAAAGCAATCAATAGCTTTATGGAATATGAACATTTGAACATAGCAACATATTTTTTTTATATGCTTTTGGACACTAGGCTATAGACAAAATGGTGTTCATATGTTTTTGGAAGTTGGGCAGTAGTAGGCTGTAGAGTATAGACAAGGGTAGTGTTTGGATGTACAATAGCAACTTCTTTTGGTTCATTTTTTTTATGTTCATATATTTATGAAATTTATATACTAAGATTTATACAATATGCAAACATTAATAGATAATTATATACAATAGCAACTTTTTTGGACAATTGGATACTAAGATGTATACAATATGCAAATGATTAATAGATAATTATATAAAAATTAGAATGATATCATGTTATCAAACAACATTATGAGATTGTTATCCACAATTTTACCTTTTTTCCTCTTATTCAAACACCCCGTATTGCATACCTCTCGTCCGCTTAATATCAAACATCTTCTCATTGCCTTTTTCTAACGCTACAAACGGATGAAGTTTGGCCCTACTGGCATATCTCTCACATACACACATATACACACATATGGTATTATTTTGATACTTAAAAATGATGTATGTGAGTGTTTGGAATTAATAAACTAGCATTATGTATGTGCATAACATCTAACATTGTGCAAAACATGTGCCATAAACTAACAACTACCGTTTCCCATTGACTTATCCACCTTCTTTGGATTTCTGATGGTGATAATGTTCACAAGTAAAAATGAGAATGTTGAAAAATAGAGTAATTTTTCATAACGAATGGTTAAAAATTTAAAATGTTGGAAAATGAAAGTTACACTTGTGGTTCCAAACTTCCAATGAATAGGTCCAGTTAATTTTTTTTCACCCACTAAGGATATGTCACTCTCTTATTGGCTAGTCAAATTCGATATGACACAAAAAAGTATCAACCAGTGTACATATGCTCAATAAGTTAACAATGTGTGTAAACAACCCACTTGTCTTACGTGTTACCTTCTAGTCAGTGTAAAGGAAAGGTGCCAAGGGTAAATTGTGCCCATTAGGCCCCACTCATTCACGTCCGGACTTAAACAATCAGAATAAGTCATATATGTTTTGCTCACATGTGACATGCGTATTTTTTATATCCGTCCCCACAACTCAAACATGTTATACGTAGTGTTGTCACTGGTTTAACTGTCTATGAAAAAAAATTTAATCAGTCAAATATTGTGATGTTGATTTACTCACTCAATGCCAATCATCATTGTGATTTTTCAAAATTAGATAGCTACATTATTATTTTTATTTTATTATCAATTAGGAAAAATCATAAGACACTTTGACCAAGCAAATGATCATAAAAGTGGACGCTGATTTTTAACTATTCGTTTTTCGCTGCCTTCTATTACTTAAGCTGCGTTTTATGAGCCGGCTAAAAGTTAATGTCCATTTTATTAATTTCTTGATAAAAATTGTCTAATTTAATGATTTCTTCTGTGTATAACATTTTTTTTGAACGGCAAATTGCATTTTATTCCAACACCCAAAACCCAAACAAGTTTAAAACAACATTACAAAAAGAAAAGAGTAAATTGCACAAAACGTCCTTTAAGTTTCACCAATCTTGCTGGTTTCAGCCTTAATCTTTAAAAGTTGCCAAAACCAGCCTTTAAGATTAATTTTGTTGCAGGTTTCATCCTTTATCACTAACCCAGTTACTAATCCATGTTAAATGGCCTCACATGCATAGCATGTGAGGGTAAAACCGTCTTTTCATCTCTCTCTCTCTCCACTTTCTTTATCTTCAAACTCTTTCACCTTCATCTTCAAACTCAAATCACAACCAAAACTCCAAATCCACAAATAATCAACTAATTGAACATATATAACTACGATTCAAGCAAACAGATAATAGATGTAGATCGATATTGATGCTTAAAAGCCTAATACTGTTCAATCAATCTCAAATCCACACGTAATCAAACAAATTAAGTACAATACAACTTCAATTCAATCGATCTACTCAAATCCACAAACAATCAAACAAATTAAGCACAATCCAGCTCCAATTCAACCTATCTACTCAGATCCACACACAATCAATCAACAAAACACACAAAACCTAAATCAAACTTGTTCAACAATCAATTCGAGCTAAAACATCAACCGATCGAAAGTAATTTTACAAACAAAACGATAAATCTACTTACGCGAATCCTTGATTGTAGATATCGATCGAAACGGAGACTTTTTCGGCACCGGATTTGAGTCGGTTGAGTGTAGCTTTCTTGTGCGCTACGATGAACGGAGAATCGGAAGTGGCGATTACCGATGATGAAATGACGATGAGGAGTGTTACGATTGAGATGAGAGAGTTGTTCATCGTGAAGTTCGCCATTTTTGAGATGCAGGTTGAGATTTTGCAGGTTGAAGGTGAAAGGATAAAGAAAGTGGAGAGAGAGAGAGATGAAAAGACGGTTTTACCCTCACATGCTATGCATGTGAGGCCATTTAACATGGATTAGTAACTGGGTTAGTGATAAAGGATGAAACCTGCAACAAAATTAATCTTAAAGGCTGGTTTTGGCAACTTTTAAAGATTAAGGCTGAAACCAGCAAGATTGGTGAAACTTAAAGGACGTTTTGTGCAATTTACTCTTACAAAAATGGTTAGTAAGCTACTAAGCCAACCACCCAAAACAGTAAACATAATTTAATTTTTTTTTCACCATATTAGGCTAAAACAAAACATTAAAAACCCAAAATGAGATCCTTTCAGCTCATTATTACTTGAAACTTCAGCCACTTCTCCCAATCCAGGTGCACTTGTTTTGCTCGGTTTCTGATCCACATGAAAGTCTTAAGGCTTGCATTTCCCCGAAGATCGCGTCTATGTTCACCCGTTTTCCTCCAAAGATGCTTTGATTCCTTGCTTTCCAAATGCTCCAACATGTTGCTAGAATGATGATTTTAATAAATCTTCTTTTTTGTTTCTCAATTGCCTCTGTTTTATAAAGTTCCAACAATTCTTTCATGGAGACGGCAAAAATCTGTTGTATGTTGCACCACCGACTCACTTTGTACCAAAGTACCGATGCCACAAAAACACCCCACAAACAAATGATCTGCGTCCTCCTCCTTTTCCCCACATAGTTTACATATCGGCTGACCCGGAAGCATTCCTCTTCGTTTTAGACCAACCATGGTTGCTAAACGGTCTTGTACGCCCCGCCACCCCGAAAATATTTACTTTTTTTGGTGCCCACTTGTCCCAATCAAATGGATAATACGGAACTGCGTATCGACCGAGAATTGCTCGGGTCGAACGAACTGAGAAGATCCCATCGTTTGCAGCAGTCCATAGCCATTTCAAGATTTATCGATTGTCTCAATAGCTCTAAATGTTGCAGTTGAGAGTTTTGATCTTCCGTGCTTATGTTATGTCTCCATTCCCACTCAGCCACCCTATCTTCGATTGTTGCTCTTTTGTGTTTCTCTAGTCCGAAGAGAATCGGAAAAGAATCCTTTAGAGGACCATCTCCGATCCACCAATCTAACCAGAATCTTATATTCTTCCCGTTCCCTCCCCACTTTGCCTTTCATCAAATAACTTCCATTTAGGTTGTAACACTCTAATTCTTTTCCCATCTTTACTATATTGTTCCACGTACCTGAAATGCCCTCCTTGATCGGGATGTATGAAGATGATTGTGTGTGCCCATGTATTGCCGTGATCTTTCTCCCCCATAAAGTTTCCTTTTCGTGTTTGAAGCGCCACCACCACTTTAAAAGCAAACTTATATTCATGTCTTTTAGCGAGCCCAACCCTAGACCCCCCTTTTCCACAGGACCGATAACTTTTTCCCAACCCACCCAAGCCGTCTTAGATTTTTCTTCGTTGCCTCCCCAAAAAAATCTTCTCCTAAGTGACTCTAGCGTATCTAAAACACCTTGCGGTGCTTTAAATAACGAGAAAAAATACAAAGGTAAACTATCCAATGTTGCTTTTAACAATGTTAGCCTCCCTCCCGACGATAACATCTTAGACTTCCACAGTGATAATTTATTTTTAAAACATTCCACTACACCTTTCCAATATCGTATTTGGTTCATATTAGCTCCCACAAGGATCCCAAGATATTTGCATGGAAACTTACCAACTTTACAATTTATTAATGAAGCCATTTGGTCAATCTCATTATCCCCCACCCCAATACCGAACAAATTTGATTTTTTATGATTAATTTTTAATCCAGAAATATAATAAAAACATCTCAATAAGCGAATAATATTTTGGATAGATGACTTATCCCATTCCCCCATGAAAACCACATCATCTGCATACATCATATGCATGACAATCGGTCCATTATTTGGTAAAGAAACACCTTTCATTTTCATTAGATTTGACGCTTTTGACATGAAACCAGTTAGCGCCTCCATTGCGATTATAAAAATGAAAGGCGATAGCAGCTCACCTTGACGGACACCCCTAAAGCATTGGAATTCTAAAGATGGAGAACCATTTATTAGAATCGACGCTCATAAAGATGTCAATATACCCCATACCCATTTCCTCCATAACCATGGAAAATCCATTTATTGTAAGACCCGGTCAATAAAATCCCAGCTTATTGAATCATATGCCTTTTCTATATCAATTTTTAAAATAAAAGCTTTCTTTATTGACTTTTTTGCCCACGATATTATTTCGTTCAAAATTAATGGTCCATCCAAAATATTCCGATCTGCTAAGAAACCGGACTGACATTCTAGACAACCGACCCCACCACCCCTTTAAGTCTATTGGCCAATATCTTAGATATGATCTTGGAGATACATCCAATCAAACTAATTGGCCTATAATCATTGAAAGAAGTAGGATTCGTACATTTTAGAATTAGGGCTAAGAAGGAGGAACCGCAACCTCTACTGATGACTCCATCTCTATGGAACGTATCCATTACTTTTACACATCGTATTTGAGTGACTCCCAATAATGCTTTATAAATTCGAAATTGAAGCCGTCCGGTCCCGGTGCTTTATCTCCATCGCATTCCCAAACCGCCCTTTTTATTTCATTAATTGAGAACGGCACCACTAACCCATTTGTTTCATCACTCGAAAGCTTTTTCACATTTGGTATATTGAACTCTGGCCTATTCCGCATAGGTTCGCGAAACTTAAAAGCGAAGAACTTACGGGCCTCAGCTTTTATTTTCTCCGGGTCCATTACCCATTCATTATTGATAATCACCCATTCAACCTTTTATCTAAGTTATTTTTGTTTATAAGCCCATGAAAAAAAGCTGAATTTTCATCTCCCTCTACCGCCCAGTTTAACGATCGAACGGTTTCTTGATTATCACCGGTGATCTGCTCCTCCCTTCCTACTATCTCTCCTTCCTCCACCTCAGGTTCGACGACCGTATTCCTACCGCTTTTTTTCCCACTATCTCGGGCGTATCATCTTCAATCTCGATAACCCTCTGGACATCGTTGTTTGGATCGATCCATACCATCCCCCCGGGCTTCCCCAGCACAAAATCAGGACTCCAATCTGTTTCCGTCTAGATAATCCAAACCGGGAACTTATCACCTCTCCACTGGACTTCAATTTTTCTGCCACTTTCCATCCATCCTGTATAACCACACGAACCACTTCTTGTGCAAGATTAACATCATTATTGTTTGCCACAGATCCATGAACAATTGGGCCGAACTTCTCCGCGATTATGTTGAAAACTTCCTTGTCCCACAGATGTATCGGGACCCCTAAATTTTTAACCAGCCAAAAAAAGCAACAAAAATGGGTTGCTAAAGAAGAAATTGCGTTGGCGAGGGCTTGGGTTCAAATATCGCAACATCCGGTTATAGGTATTTTTTAAAATTTTTTACACCTTATCTTTTAATAATGTAAATATATTCAAGGTTATTTTTTTTAAATAGGAAACTCCCAACATAGAAACCGATTATGGGAGGCGGTCAATAAAAAATTCCACGAAGAAATGGAAATGGAGTTGTATCGTGAAAATGATAGCTTGTCATCGAAGTGGTCCGAGATAAGCGGACAAATAACCAAGTTTAGTGGTTATTTGCATAAGGTGAAACTGAAGCCGACTACATTACGAACACATTGGTTTCATTAAAAGTGATTGTCAGGACCGAATTCCGGTACTTGCATTGTTGGAACATTTGCAAATACCATCCAAAATGGGCGAACATCCCCAGTGGTAGCGAAACTACCACATCATCCAAAAGGGCTAGGACACCCTCGTCCCAAGCCCAATCAGATGCACGAGATCAAGAGTTTGATCTTAATTTAGACGACTTGGATGATTCACCAAGTCTGCTAGAATTTGGAAGGGACGCCGCAAAAGTTGGGAGTTCGGGCTCGCGAATGGGAGTCTACAGCGAGCAGTTGGAGGACATTGCATCCAAGTTGGATACATTTAACGTATTCCAACAACAAAGGGCCGAAATCCGTAAAAGCAAAGAAGCTAGCGACGCCCTCAAGCAAAGACGCGAGGATATGAAATTTCTAACCCAGCCCACTGATCACCTATCAGGTGAAGAGCTGGAACTAATGTTGAAAACGAAAAAGTAGATAAAGAAAAAATACTCCAAGAAGTAGAAAGTTTTTAAGAATTTTAGTTTTTTTTTAACTTCTATTGTATTTCCTAAGGTTTTGTATTTTATAAAGTTTATGTTAAAATATATATATATATATATATAGGGCTGGCCACGCCCCAAAGTCCCGCCTCACCATACCGCCTTCAATGTGGGTCAGGCCAGCAAAGCCCACCCAGATCATATAGGGTACAAACGCCTCAAACCCACACCCACCATACCCAGAGTCTAAATACTATATAAACACACAAGTCAATCCATGAAATCATCACAAGAAAAAAAGTGCAACAACTTTATCAAACAATAAAAAGTAAACATAAAAATCTCTTGCTCATTATTGCAAACTCAAGCAAAACAAATAAAAAATCCCAAAATAACCAACAAACATTTCTAACGAAACATCATTTGCATTCGATGTTCGTGCCGAAAATTCTCGATACGATACAGTTTAATAGTAGATAGTACCATTTACTCATCCATACTTTTCAAAACTCAGACGTTCACCGTCTTATATAAAAACCTTAACGACTTCGCCGCCGACTCACCACCATCACCAACCACCCCACCGTCACCCAACAACAACCGTTCATAATACTCCACACAAAACAACGACAACGACAGCTCCACCTCATTCCGGTTCCACACCCGCCGCACCACCTCCGTATCACCACCGTTGCGCCTCCTTTTCTTCAACCGGCTCACCACCGGCCGAACACACATGAAATACAACCGCCGGTACCCACCCAACGCCAACACCACCGACCGAACACCAACTGACGGCGGCACAGACAACTGGCGGAAACATAAGTGTTCCCATAACGCATCATTCCGTACAATGGAACACCATTTTTTACACACACATGCCGCCGCACCTAACGACCGGCCGTCGAGTCTTTGCAACACTTCGATTAATATGTCGTTGTGGTCGTTTATGGAAATGTTGTGTTTCTCTGTCTTGGTTTCTCTCTCTAGATTGTTGTGTGTATGCAACATTGGTAAATGTTAATAGTGAAGTTGTGACATGTGAGAGGTGAGTGAGGGTATTTGTAAGATGAGGGTGGTTTGAGTGGATGGGGGAAATGATAAGTTGGAAAAGTTGAAGGGGGTGTTTTATAAATATGGGTTTGATTAGAGTAGGGTGTAGGGTGTTGAATAAACGATGTGAGAAGAGTCAAACTAGTATTTTAATATAGTGTTGTCTCCATGGGGTGTTTAGTTATTTGGTCGTTTTATTATTTTAGTGTATTTTTTGTAAATTAGTTTTGATAATGTAACTAACTAGGTTTTTAGTACTATCGTTTATTGAAAATAGTGTTATCAGAATCTTTAAGTGTAAAATTCATGATGAATATAGTTGTGTTTAAGTGTAGATGTTTATCCGGTGAAAACAAATTTTTGTTGGAAGGAGTTGTGTATACGTGTAGACTTGAGCCTTTTAACTCTTCTAAGCTTAAATTTTACTTGCTTAAATTAGTCTCAAGTCATGTGTTTAAAGCTATGTTTAGCTTTTTAAGTAATTTTAGATGATGCTCAAGTTCACTTAATCTCGATTTATATATATATATATATATATATATATATGAGAAAGATCCGTTAGGAACCATCCTTTATTACGAGAACCACCCAAAAAATTCGTTACTTTTCGTCATAAAAGAATTAATAAATTTTTTGAGTGGTTTTAGGTTTTTTTGAGAGTGTATTTATTAGCATTTAGCTTGGGTGAGGGGGAGGGGGGCTAGGTCTTTTTAGATTTTTTTTTTTTTTTTGGGTTAGGTTTATTTAGGTTTTTTTTTTTGGGAAGGGGGGGAGTGTAACAACTCGGAAATTCGTTATTATATTTTCTATCATTTACGTTGTATCTATCTTTTGTAATCTCGATATTCGAATTATAAGAAAGATATGCTAATTAATTATGGTTGTTTATAATGATTATCGCATCTAAACGCTTACTAAACGCATCCCTAATCCAAATCGCAATCACAACTAATTATGCTATTATACGAGCCGAGTGTGTTATTGTTTAATAAACACTTGTACCATCACATCGCTTATCTCATCGCATCACAAAACGCTTTTAATTATGTGGAATTATGTTTTATGTGTGTTATGTATGTTTATGTTATGGTTATAATCGCTATCGCAACGCTCTCACTCACACGAATCGCTAAATCGCACTATTACATCAATTATAACGCTTAATATATCTATCTAATACGAACCGAATCGCCGAAAAAACACTTAACGCGAAATAATCAAACAAAACTTGGCCCACTGGTCAAGTTCGGCCGAACTTGTATATCACAAATTCGCCCGAACTTGCCTAAGCCACTTAACTCATTCACAAGACACAAGTCCGCCCGGACTTGTATTAAAAACCTAAAGAAATCAACAAGTTCGTTCGAACTTGCTACAAGTTCTCCCGAACTTGCTACAAGTTCGCCCGAACTTGATGTAGAGCTCACCTTTTTCACCTCCACCTATAAATACTCAACTCCATTCTCTCATTTGAACTTACTGCAAGTTCGCCCGGAGCTCTCAAAACCCGAAACCCTTTGTTTTCTAAGTAAGATTCAACTCATTTTCAACTACAACAACGTTCAACAACGTTTTACAACGATTTTGCACAAGGCTTTGCCTTCGTTCTCATCAAATCTTTTCTTTTTATGAAAATCTTCATCTTTTTCTACAAAACTTCTGTTTTCACTCAGATCTATGTTTAAATCTGAGTAAAACCTTTAAAAACATTGATTTCTACACAATATTCGGACTAATGACGTATGTTTCGTTCACTTTTGAGTGAAACGAGACTTTGTCAAGCAAGATCTCAGATCCGGAAGCACAAGGACAAAATCGTCACTTTACACAAGCTGGACTAACCCGTACGAACCATCAAGTTCGCCCGGATTATCCCGAGTTTCTGTAAAATGGCTAAACTCACTCCAAAAGACCTCTCCGGCCTAAGTTTTACTCACTGGCTTAAGGTTGGAGGGATGAACACTCGATTTCCTCAGCAAACGATGCAAAAACACACGATTTGGATGCCAAAACCATCAAGTTCGCTCGGAATACACCAAGTTCGCTCGAACTTGTCACCAGGTTAGTGACTAAGTTCGCCCGAACTTGGTCTCCCATGTCAAATCTTCAAAAATGGCACAAGTTCGCACGAACTCTGTCCAATTCTCAAGAGAATTAGACAAGTTCGCCCGAACTTGTCCTCCTCAGTTAGCAAACCTTACAAGTTCGCCCGGACTTGTATAATTTCTTTGGAAATTAGACAAGTTCGCCCGAACTTGTCTCACATCTCAACAGGTTTTCAAATGTTCGCCCGAACTTGTATCGAAACATACAAGTTCGCCCGAACTTGTCCTCTGCCCAATCCAAACTTAACCGTTTTCAGTAATTAGGAAGACTGATGCACTTCTGTTCGCTTACAGGCTGATCCGGTACTCTCCGCAACTCCTCGTAGATCCCAAATCCCTCCTAAAACGCAACCACAGTGAGTATACTTGAACCTTTTTTCGCTTAAAACCCACTTTGGGTGTCACATATGTTCGTATATCAAAACACATCACACAACTCAAATCTTATTCGTCATCCTGCTAATACATGACTTTAAATGAAATATCCTGAATTGTATGTATTGCTTGATTGCTTGTACGCCACCCTTAACATGATAGTATACTAGAGGTTGACCCGCCACCCGGAGGCCCGGGGTTGTTAAGGCTCACATTTTTATTTCGCATTTATTTTCTCTTTTAGGATGTGAACGCTTGTTCGTATGCCTCGATCAATCGCGGTTTGTTGGTTTACTTGAATCTAAGTAGTTACATCATTCACAACTATTACGTATGCCACGCGGTGTATGCTAAACGCTTTTACGTCTATATTGTATGCAAAACTCGTATGCTCACCTTTACTTAATTGTATTGACGTTTTATTTTAACATATGTGGCAGGTTGAGGACCTTAGCTTGGATGCTTAGTGTTAGGTTTTGCCTTAGAATAGCTTGTAATAAATCTAGGGAAGATCGGATGTTTGTTTAAGAGATTATTTCGAATTATGTAATGATTGTTTGAAGATTTTATGAGTTTGATAGTATGGGATATTGAATGTTGATTATTGTCTTTAAATAATTTTTATGGAATATCTTGATCAATCTGATTCGCCTAGTGTCGCGCCCTGATGTTTCCGCCATCGGTTGGGTGTTGACAGATTGGTATCAGAGCCATAACTATAGGGAAAATTAGGTAGAATTGCCATGTTTGCCTTAGACTATAGTTAGGATACCAAATCAGACTGTTACGCATCGATTAAACGCCGAAAACGAATACGAACAGCAAGCCGCCCGAACTTGGGGTGACAAGTTCGCTCGAAATTGATCAAGTTCGCCCGGACTTGACCAAGTTCGCCCGGACTTGACCAAGTTCGCCCAGACTTGACCAAGTTCGCCCGAACTTGCATGTCCCTCTCAACTAAACAAGTTCGCTTGGGATTTGTCAAGTCCGCTCGAACTTGACATCAGTTTGATGCCAAGTTCGCCCGAACTTGACCAGAATCCTTCGGCACGAACTTCTAAACATTGCTTTTCCTAAAGCAACCACAACACACACTGAAGAACGCTCGTATCACAGAAAACGAATGATCAAGTCGAGAATAAGTGTGAAAACCAAGAACTCTCGATGAGATCGTTCACTCCACGCATTCTCCCTCGCACGAGATACCTTCATTGAGTTAGGAGTGATATCCAAACCTCGATGGAAATCTCCATATCTATCTAGTGGAATTCCCGACTTGATCAGTGAGCATAACCACAACTAGGAATGACGTTGTTAAGTTAGGGGTGAAACCCGCATCTTAATAACTAGTTCCACTTTTCGATTTTCAATCCCACCAAAGTCTCGATTATTTCGATGACTCGGAACACGACGTAACTAGAAGGATAAATGCCGTTAACCGTTGTACGGCGAGAGCATTTGTCTATTAGGCCAAATCGTGTGTCTAAACTCAGAGAATTTTCGAATCATTTGGGTAGTCAACGTCTCAAAACCTAGGACGCTCCCAATTGATTTAAGCCTATTATCGTCGATTTTACCATCATCGAGTTTATTTATTATTTATGTGTTTAATTTTTGTGAATTTTGGAATTCGCTTATTCGATTTCTCACTTAATCACTTTCTCGGTTTATCGCTTTTACGCTCCATCGAAGTATGCACAACTCGCACAGCTTTCGTAACCTAAAACGCTAATTAACTCACCAACCAAACTAATCGCTTAACTCGCTTACGCTCATAAGGACACGCGTGTGTCTCATACGCGGTATTACTCGCCTATCTCGCTTATATATATATCGCTTATATCTCGCTTATAACAATATGCATCTCGAACGCGCTACGCTTTACTTATGAGAAGGTGAATACGTGCAAAGTATATGCTTACGTGAATTATGTGCTTACGTGCTTATGTGCTATGTACTTATGTGCCTACGTGTTTGCATGCCTACGTGTTTACTTGTCTACGTGTTTATGTGATTTTGTGCCTTGTATGAATAATAATAATAAATACTTTAAACACAAACCTAATATAATCGAATCTCATCCAATCGAATCCTTCAATGTAGATGTCTTCAATGGGATCGCACACTAGAAGGAACCATCAGCGCAGCCAAGCTGACAAGCGCATCGCATCACTAGTGGCCAAGGAAATAGCCAAAGTGATCCCTCAAATCGTCAGCGAGATCCAAGCTGCCAACAGCAACACTTCTGTGGACTCCAAAGCCGACCCGCCAAAGACATCCTTCAGTTTTATGCAGTTCAAAGCTTGTGGACCCCTTACTTTCTCAGGCACTGAAGGACCAAGTGTCATCTTTCATTGGTTTGATGCCATAGAGGTTACATTTCGCCAGAGTGGGTGTCCCGAACCCCTTCGCACTATTAACGCTATTGGCGTTTTCCAGTCCAGGGCTCTCGACTGGTGGACTGCGGAGCGTAACAGGAGGGGAAACGATGAAGCCTACGGACTCGCATGGGAAGAACTTAAGGAATTAATGATCAAAGAGTTCTGCCCACCTCATGAGATCCAGAAGTTGGAAAACGAATTTTGAGGAATTAAGCAAGACGGACCCGACAATGTTGGTTTAACGGCTCGATTCAAACAGTTGAGCATCATCTGTCCCGGTCAAGTGGACACGACCGAGAAAGCAATCAAGAAGTACATCAACGCTCTGCCCGACAACGTCGCTGACTTTGTTCAAGCAGCACGCACTACTACTATCGAGGAGACCTACCAGCTAGCCGCAGAGATCAATGACAAACGGGTTCAGTCTGGTTACTTTAAGAACAGCAAGGTCGCAAATCAGGCCATCGCCGAATCAGCAGCTCCTACCGATCAGTCCCAAGAGACAAAGAACAGTCGCCGTGGTCGTAAGCGGGAAAACCTGAGCAAGAACTTCGCCCTTACCGCTCCGTAAAACCCTCATCCACTCCAATCTGCAGCACCAAACGCACCACCGACGAAGCGTGCGTATACTGGCCCACATCCTTTGTGCTCAAAATGCACCTATCATCATGCAGTTGGAGGCAACTATCGCTTATACACCAACTGCAACATCTACGGCCACTTTACTGTCAGTTGCCATTCAGGCCCTCGTCAGTCAGCTCCTCAAGCCCTAGCAGCACCAACTTTACCAGTTCCTCCTCAGGCCAATCAGCAAGCGCCAGCTCCAAGGGCACGTGCCTGTTACACGTGCGGTGATCCGAATCATTTCAGTAACGTCTACCCAAACAAACCTGTGAAACAAGAGCCACAGCAGCAGCAACAGCAGCCACACCACCACAACCTCAGCAGCAGCAACAACTGGTTGCACGTGGACGAGCCTTTAATCTCAACCATCGCCAGGCTCAGAACAACAAAAATGTTGTCAATGGTACGTTCCTCGTTAATGGTATTTATGCTTCATGTTTATTTGATACAGGTGCCGATAATTGTTTTGTATCGCTAGAATTCGAAAAGGTTTTAAAATGTAAACGCGTTAAACTCCCAAAGACTTTCGACGTCGAAGTCGCCACCGGAAAAACCGTCACCGTCACCTCCGCCCTACGTGGTTGTTCTCTCGATCTCAACAACCATGTCTTCTCGATCAATCTCATAACTATGCAACTAGGTAGCTTTGATATCATAGTAGGTATGGACTTTCTTCGTGAAAACCATGCTGAAGTTGTATGCTTCGATAAGATGATTCGCTTCCCTCTCTGAACGGTGATCAACTCCATGTTTACGGTGAAACTCCCTCAAAGAAGTTGATGCTTTTGTCATGTACTCGAGCACACAAATGTTTGCGAAAGCAATGTGTTGCTTTTCTAGCCCATATCATGAAACCGGATAAAGAAAAGACTTTTAAAGACGTTCCTGTTGTTCGTGAATTTCCCAAAGTCTTTCCCGACGATTTACCTGGTTTACCCCCTACTCGAGATGTTGAATTCCGTATCGATTTAGTTCCCGGTGCTACTCCCGTTGCTAAAGCTCCTTATCGTCTCGCACCATCTGAAATGCGCGAGCTATCAAGCCAACTTCAAGAGCTTCTTGATAAAGGTTTCATACGCCCGAGCACTTCACCGTGGGGCGCACCCGTTCTTTTTTGTGAAAAAGAAAGATGGGACGTTCCGAATGTGCATCGATTATCGTGAACTTAACAAACTTACGATAAAGAACCGTTATCCTCTTCCTCGAATCTACGACTTATTTAATCAGCTTCAAGGTGCTACTTACTTTTCTAAGATCGATCTTCGTTTCGGTTATCATCAGTTGCGTGTACTCGAATAAGACATTCCGAAAACCGCCTTTCGTACCCATTATGGCCATTTCGAATTCGTGGTCATGCCCTTTGGTCTTACCAATGCACCTGCGGTCTTCATGGATTTGATGAACCGTGTGTGTAAAGCTTTCTTATATCGTTTCGTCGTTGTGTTTATCGAAGACATTCTCATCTATTCGAAGTCGAGAGACGAACACATGCGCCATCTCCGTTTAGTCCTCAAACTTCTTCGAGGTAATCGCCTTTATGCTAAGTTCTCTAAATGTGAATTCTGGCTCGAAGAAGTCCAATTTCTCGGCCACATCGTTAATAGTCAAGGAATTTACGTCGACCCTGCAAAGATTGAAGCTGTCAAGAGTTGGATTACCCCGAAGAATGCTTCCGAAATCCGTTAAATTCTTGGATTGGCGGGTTACTACCGTCGATTCATCGCCAACTTCTCGAAAATCGCCGTTCCGCTTACCGCTTTAACTCATAAAGACAAGCCTTTTGTTTGGGATTCTAAACAAGAGGAAGCTTTTCAAACTCTCAAGCGTATGCTATGCAACGCTCTCGTACTCGCTCTTCCCGACGGAAACGACGATTTTGTTGTTTATTGCGATGCCTCTAATCTTGGTCTCGGTTGTGTTATCATGCAACGAGACAAGGTTATCGCGTATGCGTCTCGACAACTCAAGATCCACGAGAAAAACTACACAACCCACAATCTTGAACTCGGTGCAGTTGTTTTTGCATTGAAGATATGGCGACGCTACCTTTACGGTACTAAGTGTACAGTCTTCACCGACCATAAGAGCTTACAACATATCTTCAATCAAAAGGAACTTAATATGCGCCAACGCCGATGGGTTGAACTTCTCAACGATTACGATTGTGAGATACACTACCATCCCGGCAAAGCAAACGTCGTCGCCGATACTCTAAGTCGATGAAGCTATGTGTATAGTGTTTGTGACTCTCAAGCTTTGAATGATCTCGAAATCATGATTCGCTCCGCTCAATTAGTTTGTTTTAACGAGAATACCTTGGAGGAAGAAATGAAATGTGGTGCCGAAACTCAGCTTGTTGTTAAACCTAACGGTATCTATTATTATCTCGATCGCATTTGGATTCCCAGCCGTGATAACCTTCGTGAACTGCTAATGACCGAAACTCATAAATCTCGATACTCCATTCATCCGGAGCCAACAAAATGTACCAGGACCTTCGTCCTAAGCATTGGTGGCCGGGCATGAAAAAGGATATCGCCGTTTACGTTTCAAAGTGCTTGACTTGTTCGAAGGTAAAAGCCGAACACCAAAGGCCTTCTGGCTTGCTTGAACAACCTGAAATCCCAATGTGGAAGTGGGAGAGCATAGCTATGGACTTTATTACGAAACTTCCCCGCACATCCTATGGTCACGATAGCATTTGGGTTATCGTTGATCGTTTACCAAATCTGCGCACTTTATTGTTATACGAGAAGACTTTAAGGTCGAACGGTTAGCCCGAATCTATACCAACGAAGTTATTTGTCGACACGGGACGCCTCGTGACATCATCTCTGACCGGGACAGTCGCTTTACCTCACATCTCTGGAGACTTTTCAATCCGCTCTCGGTACTACTCTCAATCTCAGTACCGCTTTTCACCCTCAAACCAACAGTCAGACTGAACGCACGATTCGCACCCTCGAAGACATGCTTCGTGCGTGCATCATAGATTTCGGTGGTAATTGGGATACACATTTACCTTTAAATGAATTCTCGCACAATAATAGTTATCACACCAACATTCAAATGGCTCATTTTGAGGCGCTGTATGGAAGAAGATGTCGATCACCTATTGCATGGCACGAGATCGGAGAAGCACAAATCACCAATGAATTCTCGCACAATAATAGTTATCACACCAACATTCAAATGGCTCATTTTGAGGCGCTGTATGGAAGAAGATGTCGATCACCTATTGCATGGCACGAGATCGGAGAAACACAGATCACCGGTCCCGAGCTGATTCAAGAAACGACTAGCAAGATCCTCCAGATCAGAGACAATCTCTTGAAAGCTCGGAGTCGTCAAAAGAGTTATGCTGATAAACGCCGCAAGCCCCTGCAATTTGAAGTGGGAGATCACGTGCTTCTAAGGGTTGCACCTTGGAAGGGAGTGATCCACTTCGGGAAGAAAGGAAAGCTAGTGCCACGATACATAGGACCCTTTAAGATTCTGGAAAGGATCAGCAAAGTGGCCTATCGACTCGAACTGCCTGCGGAACTTAACAACGTACATCCGACTTTCTACGTGTCTAACCTCAAGAAATGCCTAGTTGAAGAAAATCTCCACGCCCCTTTCGAGGACTTGCAGATAAACGAGACTCTCCATTTTGTGGAAAAGCCTGTCGAAATCATGGACCGAGAAACCAAGAAGTTGCGGCGCTCTCGCATCCCTATCGTGAAGGTCCGATGGGAAGGCAAACGCGGTGCCGAGTTCACTTGGGAATTGGAAAGTGACATGAAGGCTAAGTATCCGCATCTCTTTGTTACGGCCACTACTTAAATTTCGGGACGAAATTCCCTAAAGTAGGGGAGGCTGTAACAACTCGAAAATTCGTTGTTATTTTTTTCTTTCATTTACATTGTATCTATCTTTTGTAATCCCGAGATTCGAATTATAAGAAAGTTATGTTAATTAATTATGGTTGTTTATAATGATTATCGCATCTAAACGCTTACTAAACGCATCGCTAATCCAAATCGCAATCACAACTAATTATGCTATTATACGAGCCGAGTGTGTTATTGTTTAATAAACACTTGTGCCATCGCATAGCTTATCTCATTGCATAGAAAACACAGTTAATTATGTGGAATTATGTTTTATATGTGTTATGTATGTTTATGTTATGGTTATAATCGCTATCGCAACACTCTCACTCACACGAATCGCTAAATTGCACTATTACATCAATTATAACGTTAATATATCTATCTAATACGAACCGAATCGCCGAACGAACACTTAACGCGAAATAATCAAACAAAACTTGGCCCACTGGTCAAGTTCGGCCGAACTTGTATATCACAAATTCGCCCGAACTTGCCTAAGCCACTTAAATCATTCACAAGACACAAGTCGCTCGGACTTGTATTAAAAACCTAAAGAAATCAACAAGTTCGCCCGAACTTGCAACAAGTTCGCCCGAACTTGCTACAAGTTCGCCCGAACTTGCTACAAGTTCGCCCGAACTTGATGTCCAGCTCACCTTTTTCACCTCCACCTATAAATACTCAGCTCCATTATCTCATTTGAACTTGCTGCAAGTTCGCCGGAGCTCTCAAAACCCGAAACCCTTTATTTTCTAAGTAAGATTCAACCCATTTTCAACTATAACAACGTTCAACAACGTTTTAAAACGATTTTGCACAAGGCTTTGCCTTCGTTCTCATCAAATCTCTTCTGTTTACGAAAATCTTCATCTTTTTCTACAAAACTTCTGTTTTTCACTCAGATCTATGTTTAGATCTGAGTAAAACCTTTAAAAAACATTGATTTTTACACAATATTCAGACTAATGACGTATGTTTCGTTCACTTTTGAGTGGAACGAGGCGTTGTCAAGCAAGATCTCTGATCCGGAAGCACAAGGAAGAAATCATCACTTTACACAAGCTGGACTAACCCATACGAACCATCAAGTTCGCCTGGATTATCCCGAGTTTCTGTAAAATGGCTAAACTCGCTCCAAAAGACCTCTCCAGCCTAAGTTTTACTCACTGGCTTAAGGTTGAGAGGGATGAACACTCGATTTCCTCAGAAAACGACGCAAAAACGCACGATTTGTATGCCAAAACCATCAAGTTCGCTCGGAATACACCAAGTTCGCTCGAACTAGTCACCAGGTTGGTGACTAAGTTCGCCCGAACTTGGTCTCCCATGTCAAATCTTCAAAAATGGCACAAGTTCTCCCGAACTCTGTCCAATTCTCAAGAGAATTAGACAAGTTCGCCCAAACTTGTCCTCCTCAGTTAACAAACCTTACAAGTTCGCCCGGACTTGTATAATTTCTTTGGAAATTAGACAAGTTCCACCGAACTTGTCTCACATCTCAACAGGTTTTCACAAGTTCGCCCGAACTTGTATGGAAACATACAAGTTCGCCCGAACTTGTCCTCTGCCCAATCCAAACTTAACCGTTTTCAGCAATTCGGAAGACTGATAAACTTCTATTCGCTTACAGACTGATCGGGCACTCTCCGCAACTCCTCACAGATCTCGAATCCCTCCTAAAACGCACCCACAAAGCACTTTTGGGTGTCACATATGTTCGTATATCAAAACACATCACACAACTCAAATGCTTATTCGTCATCCCACTTATACATGACTTTATGTGAAATCTGTTGAATTGTATGTATTGCTTGATTGCTTGTACGCCACCCTTAACATGATAGTATACTAGAGGTTGACCCGCCACCCGGAGGCCCGGGGTTGTTAAGGCTCACATTTTTATTTCGCGTTTATTTTCTCTTTTGGATGTGAACGCTTGTTCGCATGCCTCGATCAATCGCGGTTTGTTGGTTTACTTGAATCTAAGTAGTTACATCATTCACAACTATTACGTATGTCATGCGGTGTATGCTAAACGCTTTTATATCTATATTGTATGCAAAACTCGTATGCTTACCTTTACTTAATTGTATTGACGTTTTATTTTAACATATGTGGCAGGTTGAGGACTTTAGCTTGGATGCTTAGTGTTAGGTTTTGCCTTAGAATATATTGTAATAATCAGGGAAGATCGGATCGGATGTTATGTTTAAGAAATTATTTTGAATTATGTAATGATTGTTTGAAGATTTTATGAGTTTGATAGTATGAGATATTGAATGTTGATTATTGTCTTTAAATAACTGTTTTGGAATCTCTTGATCAATCTGATTGCCTAGTGCCGCGCCCCGATGTTTCCGCCATCGGTTGGGGTGTGACAGGGAGAGGGTGGGGGTTTAGGTTTTTTGGGAGGGTGGGGGGTGAGGGTTAGTTTTCTTTTAGGTTTTGAGTGGTGATGTGAAGGGTATGGTCCCAAAAACCTTGCGCAAATAAGGAAACCATACCCATTAATAACTTCTAAGGAAACTACGCGCAGACTTATTTGCCAAAATAAGATTTATTAGAACTTTATGCCAAGTATCCAAGAGAGGAAAGCTTCATACTACCTTGCGCGGGCTCGCGCAAGGTTCAAAGTTAACCTTGAACACTCTCTTTGGATAAATGCTTCATTTAACTACCTTGCGCGGGCTCGCGCAAGGTTCAAAGTTAATCTTGAACATTCTTGTCTGATAATGCTTCATTTAACTACCTTTGCGCGGGCTCGCACAAGGTTCAAAGTTAATCTTGAACATTCTTGTCTGATAATGCTTCCTTTAACTACCTTGCGCGGGCTCGCGCAAGGTTCAAAGTTAATCTGAACATTCTTGTCTGATAATGCTTCATTTAACTACCTTGCGCGGGCTCGCGCAAGGTTCAAAGTTAATCCTGAACATTCTTGTCTGATAATGATTCATTTAACTACCTTGCGCAGGCTCGCGCAAGGTTCAAAGTTAACCTTGAACATTCTTGTTTGATAATGCTCCATGCACAAACTTTGCGCAGATATTTATATCAAAGCAAGCATCCACCAAACGTTGCGCTAAGCAGCAAGGAGAAGAAGGAAGATTAGTTAACTAACTTGCGCTTCCGCGCAAGGAAACAGTAAATCCTGAGAAACTTTCTTTTAGCAAAATCCTTGATGCAAAAGCAAAGGGAATCTTTTCTGTTATAACAGAATGTACACGTGGCGAATAATAGATGGGTAACAGCTGTGAAACCTTCTAAAAGTCATTAACACCCAATCGTGCAAGCATCTTTTCGGTTATAACCAATTGCCACATGGCAGCATCTGGACGGCTGAGGAAGATCACGGTGATGGCATGCTCACATTTATAAGATGTAGTGATCTCATGTTGACACGTGGCGCCTCCCTAATCGCTGATGAGCTCACGATCCGTGTGCACTAACAGATTGCCAACAAACGTTAACGGAATAACAAAAGATTCCGTTAAAGTTAACAATCTCTCTTTTTGGCGCCAAACATCGGCTATAAATAAGTAATTTGGAGTTCAAGGAAAGGTATTCACACTCAACTACTCTCTCACTTACAATACTTACTTCCGACTACCTGTACTTATTCTCATGCCGGAAGGTGGTCACGGAGAAAACCCCCTTCTCCCCGTGGCGAGCTAACGGTGTTCTGTTTTGCAGGATCAGCGGAGTATTGTTCTATTCATCATCCATCGTGAAACCAAACGGAGGCTTAACCCTTTTATGCAGAGCCCATTCCATAGATCTACTTTGATTCCGGTCTAGTTGATCTAGGGTTTCTTCATTGGCGCCCACCGATTTCGATTCTCTCACCTTTCGTTTCGTTTCACTTAGATCTGCAGCGTCATGATGTAATGGGTTACTTTAGTGGTTATCGCGGTTCTCACAATAAATATGGTTCCCGCATAACCTTACCCTATATATATATATATATAAGTATTAAAAAAATAAGTTATTGGTTTTTAATAATCCTAACTTTTACTCATTGGCCGACATTAATTCAAACTTAAAAACATCCCCCTGACAATCCTAACTTTTAAGAATTTAGCTCCTATCAATCCTTTTCTAACTAGGATATAACTCAGTTAGATTTTTTTTGCTGACGTGGTAGCTTACGTGACACAAACCAAGTTATTGGTTGATGTGGCTACTTATGTGGAATAAACGTTGTTATTGGATTATAATAATCTTAATATTCACCACCACCACCATCATCAACAACCACCACGGCTGATGGTGGTGGCGGCTGATGGTGGTGGTTGCATGTTGATAGTGGTGGTGGCGGCGGCTGCTGCTGATGCTGGTGGGTGGTGGTGGCGGCTAATGGTGGTAGTTGTTGATGGTGTAGTGAAAGTTAGGATTATTGAAATCAAATAACTAGATTTGTGTTAATTAAGTAGACACATCAGCCAATAACTAGGTTTGTGCCATGTATGGGGGGTCAAATTCTTACAAGTTGAAATTATCAGATAAAATTTTTTAAGTTAGAATTAACGCCTGCAAACGAGTGAAAGTTTGGATTATTAAAATTCAATAACCCTAAAAAAATCAACATTTGCATGTGCTTTTTTTTCCATTCAAAAATTTGACTTCCATATCATTAATTACGCTTTTACCGTCACCTTAATCTTAATCAATGATAACTGTTCAAAAAGACTTAGTAATACTTAATCACTTAGTAACACTTAATTCACTTTATGTGTGTGTCATAGTAAAATAGGAAAAAAAAAACTAAAATAGTCAATTTCTTTGTTGATAGGGAAATGGAAAATCTTGGTCCTTTGCTGTTGTTTTTTCACGAGATTTTCGTTATCAGGTTTCTTGACGTTGCTTTAGAGATCCGTTGGGGCAAAGTTTGTTCACATACACACGCAAACAATATTTTTAAAATGCAATTGGAAGTATCTATACTAATTTTTGCTTTTGTTTTTCCTTTACCATTAGTTTCTTTCAAATTGTATCTGATAGCCATAAGAGAATATGTTGAGTTAAGATCACACCAAATCAAAAGAAAACCAAGTGACCATGGTCACGTTGCTTTCACTTCACAAGGGCTTATATTTTGCGCCCCACCAAATCTCAAGGGACAAAATGCTATCTGTATCTACATTCTCTTTTTAGATTTTCAATTTACTTGTTTCTTTTTAGCTTAGAATATAACTTTTTTATATTAAATTAAATAAATAATGTATACAATACCCAATTTTATCAATTTTATGTTTCAAGTCATAGAAATTTAAGATAAAAAGGTTATTTTTAGTTTTAGGGAAATTGGCATGTAATAATCCCTAGTAGACGTCATTGGTAATTGGCAGTCTTACTTTGATATTCCCCCTGCAGTTAACCTTTCACATATTTTCCTCACCGGCCCCGTAAAAAAATTTAACGGAGTTAAGTTTTTTTTCTGAAATACAAACATATGTTTTAGGATTTTTTATTAGAACGACGATACGAGTCGATTGTGTAAAACTTACCTCGAACAGTGCTCTAAACGACTTGATTTTTGTTAATTGGGAGCTTAAACCCCGGATTGAAGCGTCGTTTTCGTGTTTGAAGCACCGTTTCGAGGTAATTTTACATCAATCGACTCATATCGTCGTTATGATCAATAGTCCTAAAACATCTGTTTGTAACAGGGGACTGGTGCAAGAAAATATGTGAAAGTTGATTGGAGGGATATTTTAAAAATAAGACTCCAATAACATCTATAGAGATTATTACAGGCCAATTTTCCTTTAGTTTATGACTAACCAATAAATAAAACTTACAAGTAGACAAAGGTTTTAACTTTTAAGACATTCTAATTTTTAGTATCATAAATGCTTGTATATTTTTGGGTGTGTTAAATTAAATGAGTTACAATGATAAATTAGATATCGACGAAGGAAAATTACTCAACCTACTATCTTACACCCGTCATACAAGATAAATATACACATATAAAGAAAATAGCTACTAAAGAAATAGTTAAGTAAAGAAAATTTGTCAACCTAAATTAGCATCATATTATCTGTCTTGTAAGATGAAACAAGTAACTTTAAATTTTACAATATAATAAATAAGTAGAAAAGTAAATATGTAATGTAGTTTTCACATAACATCCAAGAAGAAAAAAAAATGCTAATAAAAGAAAAAAGTCAAAGAGATAACTATAAAGGTAATATATTTTTATTTAATATATTTGTAAAGAGGGGGGAATTGAGCTTGTGGAGTAAACAACAAGAACAATATACAAGAGATAAAATGGTAAACAAAGAAACCAAGGATTCAAAGCAAAATATTTATTATTTATTAGAAATTGAAATCCAAAAATAATGAGTATGTAAAAGACAAGTAAAAAATATTAATACATAAATAATAATAATATATAATAAGTAATAATAATAATAATATAATATAATAATAATAATAATAATAATAATAAATAATAATAATAATAATAATAATAATAATAAAATAATAATAATAATAATAATAATAAATAATAATAATAATAAAAAAATAATAATAATAATAATAATAATAATAATAATAATAATAATAATAATAATAATAATAATAAAAACCCTTCAACCAGTGATAATAGAATTTGGTTAGGTTCACTCAATTACTTCACTTATGACAATTTTGAGAATTAACAATACAACAAAAAACAATGCGCCGGATATCAATATTAAATTAATATTAACATAAAATTTAATTGTTCCACACATTACCAACTCCTAGTAATCTAATGCAACAATTGAGATTAAATTAAAAGAGTTTTTTAAAAGAAAAAAAAAGAAAACAAAACACTCTGCCCATGAATGTAGTATTACAAACAAAAAGTGCCTTTTGAAAAAGACCAGTGTCCTATTGTACTACCATTTTAAGATATTTGAAAACGTACCTACGGTGGAATACTTATTTTCACCCGACCGGTATACCTAATTTACAGTTAAATACGCTTATTAGAGACGCCGTAAGCTACGATAGTGTAAGAACGTAAGATTATCGTGTACTATGTCCAAGTAAACGGGCCTTAATATGCTTTATTGGATCTCACAAGTTGGACTCAAAAGACTCTCTCATACAACCCAAGTAGCTCAAATTTAGAGGCGTACAAAAACCGGGTTTTAAGCCCAAACTGAATTTATTTTTTATGTGGCCCAAATAGGTTAAGAAAAGCCGGTTTGAGTTACGAATCAGTTTTAGTCTACAGTTCCCAAACCTATAGGAACCGGGTTTGGGTCCGGTTCGGGGACAAACCTATTCCCAAACCGGTTGGGTTTTCATATCGGTTTCAAAAAAATATATTTGTTTTCCATATTTGTTATAGAAAGTACAAATTAAACAAAAAACTTAAATTAACCTTTTCATTTAATATTGTAAACTTAGAAAAACATAAATTTAAATACCAAGTAGAGGAAAAAAAAATACAAGTGGTGATATTTTTTTGACCTTTTATTTTTTATTCTTCGCTCTCATAATGTGTTTAGTCTTCGTCACCTGAACCTAGCTATTGCGTAGGTACTCATCATACGGCTTCATCGTCGGTCATTGGAGACATTTTGATTGTTGTGATTCAACCAAAAGTCCCGATACATATATATACTAACTTATTGGGGATAAAATGCAAAAAAAAAAAAAGTTAAAAAATTGGGTTTTTTTGGAGTTCCTAACAACTCTTAACAACTATATAGCTGTTAGAATCATCTAATGGCACAAACCAGTCAACAGGTTTCTCAAACTATTTTTCTTAACATGTCAAATCGGTTTTAACGAGCCCAGACTGGTTCAGGCTCAAACTAATTCGGCTCATGAAATCTAGAACTATTACCAAACCGTTTGGCTGGGTCGAGCTCAAACAAGTTTGGCCTAGAGCAACTTTTTACGAGGTATAGGATGGGGTTACGAGGCAATTTGATGGGCCGAAAATGGTTTTTTGTACATCATCCATTAAAGACTTATCCGAAAATCTCATGTTCGATGTATGCATGATCAAGACTTCCCATAAACACAACCATCCCCGCACGAATGTATGCAAGAAATGGTGGAATCTAGTTTCAGATTCTTACTTTGTGAATCTTCACCAATCAAGATCACCCGTTTTTACAATATTATATATTTATATTCATGACCATTGTTTCATATTTCAGTTGTTTCACATGTCACACTCTAACCTGTAGCGGATTATCGGTCCGAGCGAGATGATTGTCCAAAGCTTATAGCAAATATTATAAGTTTAAATATTTAATCATGTCAAAATTAAAATGTCACATAACATATAACTTTCAAATAATTCGTGCAATGTTCAAAGTCATGAAACATAACATAAAATCCAATATATTTTCTAAGCCACGTCCTATGTGTGTTTATCTTCCAATCATCACACCTAATTTCATGTATCATGCATAAACGTAATTTTGAGTCAACAAAAATATTGATGGGTAAATCTATATTTATTAAAATGATTTATTTATTATATTTAAGAAAATATTTAACATGCAATTTAAGTGTTAGAATAATGATTGCAATACGTAAACAACAACAATAATTCATAATATCAAAATAAGATGATACGATCATGAGAATACACAATAAAGCGATTATGTGACTATGCAAATATATGACTACGCGAGACTTAAGCCCCAATGAGCGAATCTAATGATGGTGGCGATACCAGGCTACAACCCATGGCCGTGGGGAGCCGGTCAGTAGAGGTGTACAAAAAAAAACCGGTTTTAGGACCGAACCCGTTTTTTTAAAAGCGGTTTAAACTTGAACCGAACCGGCGGTTTGTAGACCGGTTACTATGTTTGATCTTTGAAACCGGTTTAAAAAATGGGTTAAACCGTTTTTTTTCACAGACCAATTTTAAATCGACCCGAACCTGTTGGGATCAATTACTATTTTGGGTTTAAAAAACTGGTTTTTTTGTCCAAGAAACCTTAAAAAATTTCACGAAAACTCGGTTTTTAAAAAGAAATCAAGCCTAAAGCTCTCATGCCACTTGTAGGTCGTGATACGGATCTTGAACACAAAGATTTCTTGTTTTGAATGGTGTGCGGAATCCAAGTTACACCACAAACCGAGCAAGAGTATAATCAATAAACACAAGATATTCAACGTTAAACACTCGTATATTGAGAACATAGTTTTGATATCATTTACAATGTAAAGCTCTCAAACCCTCTCTATCTCACAAGTGCTCATTCAAGCTTACATTTTCTAAATAACAGTCGACTATATATTTACTACAAGTGACACATCCCAAACGAGGGTGACATTGTTCCAAGTGACAATCCAATTCCAAGTGATGGTTACATAGTCCAAACCATGGTTGCATTATAAGCTGCAAAAGATGGTTATACTTATATAGATGGTCTTCTTTTGCTTTGATTCCAAACGATGGTTCAAGCAGGGACTTCAAACGATGGTATGTTATATTGATTCATATCATAACCATATCATTTGGGCCTATAATTCACATGACAATTAATATCCATTCATATCAATTCGCTCCATGCTTAGTTCGTTTCATCACTTGAACTTTTTTACTCGAGTCAATGAAGGAGGAATGTTGTGACTTCGGTCGTAACCGAACATCACTAGATACATACACAAAAGTGCATCAACAAGGAAAGATTAACATGGGCAGTGGAAGCCGATGATAACACATCTTTCTTCCACGACTATGTAAATCAGAATCAATCTCGCAACAGAATTAATGGTCTTTACATTGATAATATTGGGTCACAGATCCCTCTCGCCTAAAAAATACACTTGTTTATTCTACAAAAAGCGATTTAAAGAGAGAATGGTAATTAGACTAAAATTCAGGCGTAAAGGATTTAAATCCTTGTTTTCTGCAGATTCGCACAGCCTTATCATCTCCTTCTCTAGGTTGGAGATCAAGAATGTGGTTTGGGAGTGCGGTTTGGATAAGGCCCCGGGTCCAGACGATTTTAACTTTGCCTTCATCAAACGCTTCTGGAACATTCTTGAAGATGATTTTATAAAACTCTTGGCTGAATTTCATCAAAATGGAGCGATAAATCAAGGGTGTACCTCGTGTTTCATCGCTCTTGTTCCAAGTGTAAGGACCCGCTCTCTTTAAATGAATTTCTCCCCATCAGCCTTATTGGATGCATATCCAAAGTTATCTCAAAAGTTTTGGCAAATCTCCTTAAACCATTAATTGGTAAGGTGATTTGCGAATCCCAAACCACTTTCTTATCGGGCCATAACATAGTGAAGGGACCGCTGATTATTAATGAGCTAGGTCATGGTTGTGGCGTCAAAAATCCCAAGATTTTATTCTTAGAATTGACATTGAAAAAGGCCTTTGATAATATGAATTGGGAATTCCTTGACTCGGTTATGCAAATGAATTTCCCTCCTTTATGTTGAACTTGGGTACAAGGTATGCTTTTGTCGTCCCACGCATCGGTGCTTTTCAATGGTTTACCCACCTGGGAATTTCAATGCTCCAAAGGAATTAGGCAAGGGGACCTGTTATCCCCGTTTCAGTTTGTCATAGCTATGGAAGTGGTCTCTATTATGTTGAACAAAGGTGTATCTCAGGGCTTCATACACGGGGTTAATTTACCTAATGGTGGTCCCTGCATCTCGCATTTGTTATATTCAGACGATGCATTATTAGTGGGGCAATGGTCGAAGACGAGTTTGGAGAACATTTTAAGGACGTTCAGGTGTTTCCATCTTGCATCTGGCCTAATGATAAACTATCATAAATCCAGCCTTTATAACACTTGTGTTAGTTGGGGAGAACTTGATGAGTTGGCTAGCCTACTCCGGTGTAAATCAGGTAACTTGCCTTTGGTATATCTTGGTGTAATAGTAGGTGGGAATATGAATCATGCAAAGACTGGAAACCAGTTATTGAAACTTTTCAATCAAGATTGGCATCATGGAAAACCTGTAAACTATCAATGGGGGGGGGGGGGGGGGCGAGTTACTCTAATTAAGGCTGTTTTGGACAGCCTTCCAACACACTATTTCTCTCTTTACAAGGCGCCAAAAAGGTCTTAAAAACCTTGAGGAAATCAGGAGATCTTTTCTATGGGTAATGTTAAAAATAAGAAAGTCAATGGGTTGCCTGGAAATGAGTGACGGCTCCAAATAGCGTCAGGTTTTTAGGTCTTGGTTCTTTTGAAAACTCAAACCTGGCCTTACTCTCTAAATGGTGGTGGAAAGCTAGAATGGAAAATGAAAGTTTATGGTTTTGAGTCATTTCTTCTACTCACCACAGCCGTAATCTTGGGAACTATTTTCCTTACAAAGCCTTGCCATCTGGAACTTGGGGATCTATTATACGTGTTGGTGAAGACCTTGCAAGGTCATATGTCAATCTACTCACTTGATTTAAGGGTCGGTTGAAGTGGCGGTAGTATTCGATTCTGGATTGATTCATGGGCTCCCCTCCCTTTTTAAGGACTTGTTTCCTGTCCTCTTTTCATTGGAAGTTGTCAGGATTGCTTTGTCCTAGACTGTTACTCATGGTCTAAATAATGTTACTACATGGCACTGGAGATGGAGGCATCATTTGGTAGAGCAAAACGAGGCATCTGAATTAGCCAACATCGAATCCATTCTCGCTTCAGGTTCAGATATCCACCAACAATGACAACTGGATTTGGGCAGGGGATAAGGATGGATCTTTCTCAGTCAAATTTGTGAAACATCTACTAAATTCCTCACCGCAACCGAATGGTTTTATCATGGATTCGAATAATTGGGTTCCATCCGAGGTCAACTTACTTGGGTGGCGTGCGGAGATCGGAAAGATCCCCCACCCTTTGTGTTCTATCAAGAAGAAAATGTTGGATATTTTAGTGTAATTTGAGATTGAGTGTGACGTCCAAATAAGAGTGCACGCTTATTTGAAGGTCATCGGGACTAAGGGGGATCCAAGGGGGCAGCGCCCCTGGGCAGGCGGGGTCGGGCAGCGCCCGAGAGAAGCAGGTCCAAGGGGCGGCAGCCCCTGGCTGGGGTCGAGGATATCCAGGGTTTAGACAAAAGGAGGGTATTGACTTTTTTGACACATATGCTCCTGTAGCAAGGATATCCACCATTAGATTATTATTAGCACTTGCTCTATACATAATCTTGTAATTTACCAAATGGATGTGAAAACTGCGTTTTTAAATGGTGAATTAGATGAGGAGATTTACATGAAACAACCAGAAGGGTTTGTTATGCCTGGAAGAGAAAACAATGTGTGTAAACTATTTAAATCTCTTTATGGCTTGAAGCAAGCACCCAAGCAGTGGCATCAAAAGTTTGATGAGATTGTATTGTCTAATGGTTTTGCTTTAAACCAAGCAGATAAATGTGTTTATAGCAAGTTTGATGCTTCTGGAAACGGAGTCTTAATCTGTTTGTATGTAGATGATATGTTGATTTTTGGCACTAACCAAGATCAAGTTGATAGAACAAAAGAATTTTATCATCTAAGTTTGCTATGAAAGATATGGGGAGGCTGAGTTGATTTTAGGTATTAAAATCAAACGTGGAGAACAAACTACATTGAAAAGATCTTGAACAAGTTCAATTTCAAGGAGTGTTCTCCTGCAGGTACTCCTATTGATCCTAGTTTGAAGCTATTACCTAATAAAGATATTGCGGTATCTCCACTTGAGTTCTCAAGAGCGATTGGATCACTTATGTACGCTATGATCACACCAGACCAGATATAGCGTATGTTGTTGGAAAACTTATTAGGTTTACTAGCAATCCTAGTACTCATCATTGGCAAGCACTAGGTCGAGTATTCAAATACTTGAAAGGAACCATGGATTACAGTCTGACTTATATTGGATTTCCTTCAGTGATTGAAGGATATTCGGATGCGAGTTGGATAAACAATAAGGAAGATCATTCTTTCACAAGTGGTTGGGTATTCCTACTTGGGGGAGGTGCCATTTCTTGGGCTTCAAAGAAACAGACTTGCATAACTGATTCAACAATGGAGTCTGAGTTTGTAGCGTTACCGCAGCTGGCAAAGAAGCTGAGTGGCTAAGAAACTTGATTTATGAGATTCCATTGTGGCCAAAATCATGGCTCCATTTCATAAGGTGTGATAGTGAAGCTACATTGGCTAAGGCATATAGTCAAGTGTATAATGGCAAGTCAAGACACTTAGGGGTGAGACATAGCATGGTTCGTGAGCTCATCATGCATGGTGTGATTTCGGTTGAGTATGTGAGAACTCAACATAACTTGGCTGATCATTTAACCAAAGGGTTAACTAGAGATCTCGTGAAAGGATCAGCTATGGGATTAGGGTTAAAGTCCATCTGAAAACTCTCATGTTAAGATACCCAATTCCCACTTAATATGAAGTTAGGTGCAGAATTCAATGTGGAAAGCTTATCATCTAGAGTTTGGAACACAACGTTAAATTATCCCAAAGGTATGTGTTTAGACCTGCAAGTTAAGGAAGGTTGAGGTATATCTTCTTAATAGCTCTTTTGAAAAATGCATTTGCAGGTGCAAGAGTAAAAGAGCTACCTGTATGAGCATGAAGTTTAGCTGCTTCGAGAAGCTTGGACTTGGCTTTGATATTCTTATGAAGGATAGGGACATAGGCTAGTAAAAGATAGTGTCAAGTTAGATTCATGTATGTAAACTAATGTGTATATTATCTTCATGTATTCAGTATGGATATTAAGGGTTCAATCCATAGAGACACCCTTAAATTCGAATATTTGAATGTGTAATATACTAATATGAAATTCAATCGTCACGACATTTCATTTATGATTAGTTTGTTTGATTGCTGTGAACAAGTTAGTTAATCTATGATTACACTCAAATGAGGGAGGTATGTTGGATATTTTAGTGTAATTTGAGATTGCGTGTGACGTCCAAATAAGAGTGCATGCTTATTTGAAGGTCATCGGGACTAACAGGGGATCCAAGGGGGCAGCGCCCCCTTGGCGAGGGTTCGGGGGCAGCGGCCCCGAGAGAAGCAGGGTCCAAGGGGCGGCAGCCCCTGGCTGGGGTCGAGCTAAATATGCACTTTTGGACAAAAGTCCTTTATCAAAAATGCATCAGAAATTGAATTTCGGGTAAATATGCACTTTTGGAAACTTAAGGGACTAAAGGTGGTTTGTGCAAAATAAAAACTGTCTGCAGTTTGTGAAAACTGCATATACCTCCCAATGAAAACTGCTAAAATAATCAAAATTTGATTATTGACTCTCAATCAAAAATTGCCATACAAAAATCTAGAATTTTTCTGATTTTATTCGATCAAAGATTGGTAGCCACTCCAATTGTTTGATCTGATAGTGATTACACGACTTCAGATTTATCCAAGCAATTTCGAATTTTTCCCAACAGAAAAATCTACTCCGGTTCCAGACACTGTTGGTTCCGCGGTGAAGGCGAAGAGACCATGGCTCATCTGCTGACCTCATGCTATGTGGCGGCAAGGATATAGCAATGGGTGGCTTCATAGTGCAAAACTCCCAACATATTTGCCTTCTCGGTATGTGACTTACTGGAATATCACAAACATGCTAAGCTTTCAAAAGACAAAGCAAAAATGGTGCAGGCGATAATTCTGGCGTCATACTAGTCAATCTGGAGAGCTAGATACGTTTGACATTTTCTGCGAAACCAGTGGTGATTGTTATGCTCAGTGATGAAATCAAAAGTATGCTTTTTTTATGGGTCAAAATCAGGGCAAATATACAAAAATTAGAGTGGGAAAACTGGTGTAAATTCATAATGTAATAAGTAGATGCTGGTTATGGGGTTTTTTTTGTGAACTAGTAATGCTCTACTGTTTGTTTTTGGTGGGTTGTATGTGTATGTGGCTTTGGCTTTGGCTCCTTTCCAAGCCAGTTCCTTTTTATATATGATATCAATTTGTTGTTAAAAAAAGTAGATGCCTTAGTTTGCAATGATGGCGTTTGGAAAAGAGCTCAAAAGTGCACGGAAATACGCTTTCATACAGTTCCATAGAAGGCACGTGCTTCTAGATAAGCATTTTTGTTTGATTACATAAAGATTAAACACAACGTGATATTGATTAATTTATGTCAAAATTTATTTGTTGTTCTAGTTCTGAATCATGGTTGTCTCCAAGATCATGAAGAATTATGATAAGGTCTTAAAATCTTATTGATGATCAGAAACTGAGGTGTGAAATTCATTGATACATGTTGTTTCTTTGGCTATTTGATGGCACTTGTGGTGGCAGTCATCTTAACAATATACGCCCGAGAGCTTCTCTGGGGTACATATAGCAAGTTATAAAGTGCTCCAAAAAAATTGATTGACCAGCGCATTTGACTAGCATAGCTTATAAGATTTTAGAAGTTCATAAAAATTGTATGCTCTTCATGTCTGCACCAGTGTGCAAGTACCAATCCTAGCAACATTTGTCATATATTGAACAGATTTTTTTCGAAGTTTTAACCATATGCCAATCTCTTTGTAGGTCAAAGCTAAAACGGAGAAACATAGGTTAGGAATGTTAAGGTACTGAAGTGAATGGTTAATTCACAACGCGGAATCAGTAAGTCGAATTGATATTCAAATTGCTATTACAAGATGCAAAATCAAAGAAGTAGAAGATAGGGATGGGAGGATACAGATTCAGAGTATGGGATGAGGAAGAACTAACACCATTCTAACAAATTCATTCATGCCCTGTGTTTCGGTTCTATACCTTTTTATATACCACCATGTTTCTTTCCCCCACTCCGTGTAACTTGATGGGTCTCTTGAGCTTTAGGTCCATAACAGGTACACACCAAAAGACTTGGATTATAGCCACCACACTTGTAATCTTATTATGTAAGTAACGGTCAATTTGTCTAAAATTGTTCTCTTCACCACATCAGTAATTCCTTTTATATATTTTATCTTGTATAATGTTAATAGGTGCAATCAGGTTAGGATCTTCGTGGGTCAAATGAACTGGTTGCTTACATATTCAATGTGAAAAAGGAGGATATTGCTTATTCTATGCTAAATTTCATTGATAATAATTGAATCAATGTGCGTGTCTTCTTTTTTTCTAAGATGAAGATACAAAGCTTACAAACCAAGATTTAGTGGAATCAATGAGCGACAAATCGATTATTGAGAGTGTACGTAGACAACAGTTTTTTTGTTTCCATTTGGGTGGCGATGGTGATCCAAATTGACAACTAGTGGATGAACTTGAAACACTAAAAGGTAAATTTGCAATCATGGGACAAACACTTATTGAGAGTAATATCATGCCTTCTCCACCAAGTAAATTAGGAGCATCTCAAGGTTATACATGATAGTGCAGTGAAAATATGGATGAGTGAATTAGTTTTAGATTTTTAATAAACTCGTAGAGACTTATGCATAGTTCTTGTATTGGTACTTTAAAGTGTTTTTGGTCATATATGTTTTGATTTGCACCCAAACATTTTGTATTTGTTTGTGTGTATTTAAAGATTATTTCCTACATATATCATAGTTAATGTTTACACATAAACATAGGGTTGCAAAAGAACCAACGTTCGGTGAACAATTCGTGAACCGCTTGGCTGGAAGTTCGTTTGTGTTCGTTCGTTTGTTAAACAAAAGACCACGAACAAGAAATTTCGTTTGTTTAGTTAAATGAACAAATATGAACAAAGGTCGTGTTTGTTCGTGAACGTTCAGTAACGTGTTCTTTTATGTTGATAGTTCATTAGTGTTTTTAGGTTTTATATTTATTTAAATACTTCAAAATTCCGACAAATTCAATATCTAATAAGTGCCAGTGTATTATATATTCTATTCATGAACGATCTTTTGTGTTCGTTTGTTTCCATTTATGTTCATGAACATTAGTTTGTGCTCATTTGTGTTCGTCAAAAATCGTTTTTGTTCGTTGCCTAAAATTAACAAACAAACACAAACGAACATGAACAAGTTCATTTCCTTAACAAGCAACACGGACATAAAATCTCGTTCGATAAGTGTTCGTGAACGGTTCGCGAACACATATATTTCTTAACAAACGAACACGAACAAGGTCTTGTTCTTGTTCGTCCGGTTCGTTTGCAGAATCACATGAACATGTTTTTATTAACAAATTTGTATTTCTTTCTACACATTGAAATCAATTACTATACATTGACTACTTTTATCAAATGCATAATAGTACTTTTACCCCACATATATGTATTGCACGTGTCAACAACACTTCGTATCAGTTGCCATGTCATCTCCTAAGATAGCTGCCACGTCAGCTAACATCCAAACAAATCATTTTACTTCTAACCACACATATAATTTAAGTTTAGCCACACATATGTGTAGGTAAAGCGTGCTATATACCTACACATAAGTGCTGTGTAGATAATGATCTATATCCACAGTTGTGCGTCTACACATTGTAGTGAGTCCAAGTACGTCCTTGAGAACTCACAAGTCTCACGAAAACAAGTTCGAGTCACGTCCCTGAGAACTCACAAGTCTCACGAGAACAAGTTCGAGTCTTATGGTTCATGAAATGTTGAGCATGTGCATCAACCATGAAGGACAACACACTAGTTTGATTTGATGACTTGAATTTGCTGAAGCAGTGCAGATGGCACAGTGCAGTGTCACGAGTGTGCATCAACCATGAATGACAACACACTAGTTTGATTTTATTTCCGAGACCACCAATTCCAACAAAAAGTTATTTTCTAGGTAAAATATGGGTAAAGAAGATCTGCATACAACGAGTAAAGAACACAATTATAAAACACAACAATCAAGTCCCAAGTTACAATAGTCCCAAAACCACAATCATACAACCCCTAGCTAAAATATATCAGTCCTATAAGTCTCACAGTTATCCAAACCACAATAATCAAAAGATTTGAAACAATTTACTTAAATTTGTTAGATTTATTTTTCATTAAGAAAAAATCGGTATTACTCTATGTTATTTAAGGATAATAAACACAAAGAAACAATACAAGTAAAAATAACAAAACACAAACAAACAACAAATATTATGTTGTTATAAACAAGAAACGTTTTACTTCAAAATATTTATTACTATGATACAAGACAATAAATTCAAATACAAAAAACAAATAAAGAAAATTTTTGGTACTACTTCTTAAAGTCTTTTAATAAATACCAAAATGGATTAGTTTTTGCATTACTTTTTACCTTTTATTTTCACAATTACTCACACTTTTAACAAAGTCTAGATCAAAATCCATCAAAATGTGAATGTTAAGAAATGTAACCCCTTCCTATTTGCCATTTAACTTGAATAATATAATGTGTGAGCATATTCATTAATTTAATATTTAGACTTATGAGAAAATTGATTAAATGTGTACCTAATGAAGTATACATTATTGGAATTCCACAGTAACAACGGCATGTGTTTCCTTTTTTCCTTAATCAAAAGAGATATTCAAGAAGTCAAGAACACATAAAACAATATAAGAGCTAAGCTGATGGCATATATTATTACTTTCTATGTAAATAAACAGTAATTGTACTTGATTCCCATTAGGCTATGTGGATCTCCCACATGGTGTGCACTATTTTTATTCTATTTAATTAACTGATAAATAAATATTAAATCATAGTAACAACTAAATATGGATCTGGTCTAATGGTTGGTGCGTGCACTCTCAGACGGTGGCTCGGGTTCAAACCTGGATTTTTCCTTTTCATATTAGATATTAGCGTTATCTGTTTTTTTTCATATATATATATATATATATATATTATATATATCCTAAGAGAAGAGCACCCTATTTAAGAAACTTGAGAAGAAATCTGGACCACACATTTTTTAAAGCTTTTCGTAATATACACATATGTATATTTTACATTTGACTATATACATATGTGTATAATTCAATATACATATATGTGTATATTACGGAGAAAATGTGTGGTCTAGATTTCTTCTCAAGTTTCTCAAATAGCCTACTTCTTCTCACATGATCCTAACCCTATATATATATATATAAGTTTAGGACAAGGATTTGGTCTGGGTGTTAAATGTTTTGAAACAATAAGTGGGCGTCATGAAACTTGTAAACATCATTTAGAGATATGTGTACAAATCACTACCCACTGCAAAGCGTATACATATCTTTTACCCTAGTTATATTTAAGGGTAACTTTATAGGATAGTAACCAAGTTTTAAAAGTGTTCTAATTAAATCACTCAAGTTTCAAAAGTGTTTCAATCAGGTCACTCAACATTCATTTTTTATTAAATTTAAGGGTTTTATCATCCATTTCATAGGTAACCGTGGTGATGTAGATTTTTGTTTATTTTTTCCCTTTCATTTGATGCTAACGTCGAGTGATGACGTGGATTTTAACTTATTTTTTTTATTTTTTAATGTAATTAAAGTGTTTTTATTTTTAATAAATTAAATTTCATATATTAAAATAATCTGACCATAGCATCTTATGCTCAATTTTTCTCTTGACCCATGGAAAAAAGGACATGACTCGATTTGAATGTTAAGTTATCTAATTGGGACAAAAACGATATGAGTAACCTAATTAGAACACTTTTGAAACTTGGTTACTATTCTGTGACATTTTCCTTATATTTAATGGAGAATTGTTGTGTACAAAGAATAAATTACTACTTTAATAGAACTCACACTTGATTAATGTGCTAGCAGAATTCTCTATTTAGATAAAATTATTAGTACGTATATGCTGGTAAGTGTTTATTTATTTGTATATTTAGTCAAGTGATAAAAAGGTTTAATGCTTTAGAATTTTATATATGACTTAGATTTACAAAATTGTGACCAGTTTTTTATATCGGTTTCCCCGGTCCGACTAGTGAACCACTAGAGTGGTCTGATCGATGACGAAACTGGTAATAGCAGTGACATAAACACGCAAAAAAAACGCAATTATGATAACCAATCAAATCTAGAAACAAATTTGTTTATAAATGTAGCAAACTTTTCATCAGGTAGTTATTAAATTAAATAGCGAACCAGAACAACATTGATCAAAAGATTTTTTTCTAAGAAATTAAGAAAGCTTCACACAAACATATATGTATTTATATAAGCAATTTTGTACCTTGTTTATCAACAATGAGCTTTTCTATGTGATAATGCCGATAAAGCAAGTGACTGCACTGCTCTATTCTTGCGCGACCATAGAAAAAGATGTATCACTTAGATCAGGCTAAAAATGGAGGAATGCCTGAGCATGTACTTATAGCAGTAGTGGTGGGTGAGGGAGGGATGAGATGTTGCAACTAGTGACATGCTGTGATAATGTGTATCATATTATTTGAATACTATTACGAAACTACACGTTTTTAAGGTGGTTTTGGCTGGTAGGTGTGAAAACAAATATACGAGTTTCATCTTTAATATCCTTTATAACAAATAGACTAATTTGTTTTAGATTTAAATGTCCATCTGTAATTGATTCGTATTTCTAACAACTATTCTTTATGCCTAAATACCACCTAATTAACCTTCACTCATGGTGTGCGTTAAGCGCGATATATTTTTATTAATATTTTAAGTTTATTTTACGCATTAGTCAAGTTTTAGATTTATAAAACACGATATTATACTAACACTAAACACACACTTGGGCAAGTGCACCCATCGCGAGCGTAGTATAGTGTTGGTAAGATACCGAGGTCGTCAAAGGACACAAGAGCTTTTAATACCGGTTTATCGTCAACGTCTAATCAATCTAAAATTTTGATAAAAGTTTATAAACATAAAAGTAAATATAAAAATTGAAAAGATAAATAAAATAAACTACAAGTAGACAAGATAGAATCGTTTGGATCAAACTCATCTTTAATATACCCTTTGATGATTTTCGCACTTTCGGACTTTTTAAGAGATTATCTTAGTTATAGTAGTAGGCCCATCTTTTGAAGGTGACGTTACCCTCAACCCAGTGGTTTGAGTAGCAGGGATACAATCCTAAAGGGTCGGAATATTGGAAGATAATTAAATAAGTTATTAATACGAAAAGTGGTAGGCCCCTTTTTTGAAGGTGACGTTACCCTCGGCTAAGTTGTTTGAGTCAGCAAGGATACAATCCCAAGAAGCCGGTTTAATGTTTCAATAGTAATATACATATGAGTGGTTGAAGCTATTCCACACCCCCGCCATCCAATACCTTTGAGGCATTGAAGAAGGTCCTAGTAAGCTTGAACCAAGTCCTCGCAGGATCTATACACTGAACGAGACAAGACCTTTACCAAACCACCCTTCTAACCCCCTTCCAAGTAGTTAACGCGCTTTATATAGACTGCAAAGACACGAATGAGCAAATCAATGACATCATGAAGAAATGGTTAGGAAAAATTCACTTTCAACATAAGAAATTAGTTATTAAAGTCATTAATACATACCTAATTAAAAAGTGCCGAAAGATTAAAAATCAAAAGTAATACATTAAAGAGTTGTCTTCACCAAGTGATGTAAGAGATTAGCCAAGCATGACCTTTGTTTGACAAAAAACCCTTACAATCAATCTTGGATCCCAAGACTACTACACACTCTAAAGATGATAGATGGATGATGGTTGTGGGTGTTGGTGTTGTAGTGGTGGTGGAGTGGTGGTAAAGTGAGATATAAGTGGTTTGTCAAGGGATGCCTTTGAAGTAAACCAAGCACCCCTATTTATAGTCCAAACAGTAGCCTGGCCACGGCCCCGTGTCCAGTGGGCATGACCCGTGGCCAACTCCTTCTTTCCCTTCATTAGTTGCATCTGTTAGCAGAAGGCCCCACACGACTCCGTGTCCTCTGGACACGGCCCGTGGTCAACTATTCACTGTACTATCAAGATTCTGCAAATCCGAGAGTTGACCATGCCCGTGTTGGTCTGGGCACGGCCCCGTGGTGGGCGTAGAAGCTTCTGCAGGTTTTGTCTTCAAGTACAATGGCTGACCACGCCTCATGCCTGGCTGGGCACGACCCCGTGGTCAGCTTCTGTCTCTTGTTTTCTTTGTCTTTGGGGTGTTGCTGAAGGGTCAGGCATGACACGTTATTCCTTCTTTGGCTGCTTATTTGCTTCTTTTGTTCTTTTAAGCTCATTTTATCTTGTAAATACAAAAGGAACAAAGAAACGTGCTTTTTCCAACATTAGTACTAAAAAGTGTTAGTTTTATGCCTCATTTGATGTAATTTATATGTTGCATTTTGCACACATCAACTCACTACAAAAAAAATGAGTGTTGGAGACTGAAAAATCAGTCTTTGATGCATCCAAGTCAGTCCCTAATGGTTATCGAAGACTGATTTCCCAGTCCCCACCCAGTCCCGGATACCGAGTTCTAGATAGTGGTTTTAGTAACTAAAATCCACTACCCATTGTATGATACCAACGGGAACTAAAGATCAGTCTCGGATATATAAAGATTCAGTCCTTAATTGGTACCCTGGTACCACGTTGTTTTAGTCCCTAATACATTTCTTCAAGGACTACAAACCAATATTGGATACTCTGATATTTTAGTCCCTAATGTATAACTTCAGGGACTGAAAATAAGTCCTTGAAACATATAAAAACGGTCGTTAAAACGTTTTGTTAGGCTCGTGATTTCATGTTAATTCAGTCCCTAATAAAATGTTCCAAAGACTGAAAATTAGTTTCTAATACTACGTCATTTCAGTCCATGATATACTCGTTTTAGAGACTGAAAAATAGTCTCGGATATGTTTCCACAGCGTCTAAAAATCAATCTCTGATAACAATTCTTTTAGTCTCTATTATATTTATTGAAAGTATAAAACTAATGTCTAATAATATGTCTCAAACCAAATATATGCAAATCATTACCAAAAAAAATTAAAAATTTCTATGAATTAAAAATTTATGGAGGAAATGTGTTTAGATAGAATAATACATGTGAAGAAATAAAAAAATGTAAAGATCTATAACTTGCGAGTTCCAAAACACAGACTAACAAAAACAACCAAAATAATATGATACTTCCAAGTCATTGTCTGGATGGGTTTTGTTGTGGGTGTCATGGGTTCTTTCCATTTTCCGTCATCTTTAGTTGTCATTGGTGTGTTCGGGTTCATTAGTGCTCCATGTTACCTAATTATGTGATGCACTACAATCATTAATAATTAGTAAATGATGCATATTACAATTTACCAAAACACAGAGTCTCATGTAGAATTAAATTTACTTCATGTGTTGATAATAAAATATATTCAAACTTAATGATTTAAAAAAGGAATTATATATAAACCTTATGAATCATTAAACAAGAACAAATAAATGCGCCATGGAAATGTATGAAATTTCATTAAGACATTCAGTCAAATATATGTCATGGAGTGCATGATGAATCAAGAACAAAGGTTAGCTAATGCTAGACAAAGTTGGACTCAAATAACTAAAATTTTGTAAAAGCATGTTATGTTTCTTTTGTCCAAATGATAGTGAAAACTAAGTGAAAAAAATTAGAAACCTTGGTACTACCTAAACTGTGGCTATGCTTTTGTTTGTCGAGGGCTTCACTGCTTCTGTGTCAACCAGCCACCAAAAAGACCCTGGTGGAAGCAAATCATAAGTCATGGTGAATAATTGAATTTAGCCCCAAAGTAAACAAACTGGATTTCTAGAAGGTTTTACATTATGCATATAAATAGACTATGAAAGAATTTTACCCGATTCCTATTTAACTAAACTTTTTTTACCCATTAAAAATCAATATCGTAGCATACCCAAATAATGTCATTCAAAAGTAAGGGTGGAAAGGGTGTTCTCCAAATAGGGATTGGTAAAAAACTAGGGGTGCTTAAACACATGGGGAGTGGTAAACAATTTCTTTTTTTTTTAAGAAAAAAGATAAATTTGTCATTGGTTGAAAGAGGGTGGAACCCACCACTAACCCTCTCTCTCCTCTTCCCCACTCGGTAACTACTCGCCATAATAAGCTTTCACCAAACACCGAATACACCCAAGGGGTGCCTCCCTTATCGGCAAAGAAGGTTCAACAAAGGGGTCACCGATAGTGCCCCTTCCACCCTAATGGAGTTAAATTTGCCACCTCTATTCAAGACTATAAGGAAACAAGCCAAACTCAAAATATATATATAAAGGAAAAGGAAAAATACGCAAGCAGCTTAAGAGAGGGTAAGCAGAATTAGACACATTAAAGGGGGCAATAAACACACATTTTGGCCATGTGAAGAAGTTAGTTATAGAGTTGTGCCATCACTTTTCAAATAAAGAATATTTTATGATCAGTGGTTTAACCCATGATTGCTGCAAAAATTCTCTCGTTCAAAATCTTTGCAAGTTGACCCAATACAGACTAAAGGTCCCTTATCCTAAAAAATAAGAAATATAGCAGTTGCTAACAATCTTATATCTTATCTATCTTATATATATAATAAATGAAAATATTTGGGCTGACGTGGCGCAAGATTAGAGCTTCTCAATGCTCATTTTGGCTCCGAAAATTCTGATCCACTTTTTCTTTAGTGAAGCCCTGTTTTTAACCCGGATATAAATACTTTCTAAAACACGCTTCTTTTTTGTAATTCATATTCTAAACCCTAGCCTCCCCTTCCTCTTCCTCCTCCTCCTTCTAATTCAGTCATCACCACCGATGAATACGCACATGTGCTTTGACTAAGTGGGTGTTTGGGATTCCTTATTTTACCAACTTATTGACTTATTACTAGTAGTAAGACCCGTGTGAACACACGGGTAGGTTTGATAACGATCACAATCAAATACTAAAAAACTGATTATAATATATCATTAAATTGTTTGTGTTTAGTTATCTATCTGGCAATAAATTCTATTCACTTCTGAAAAATAAATTCTATGTTATCTGGCAATAATGTTATATGTTATCTGGCAATAAATTGTATTCACTTCTGAAAAATAAAGATACACTATCAATATCAAGAACTATAACTATATAAATACCATGTTACAATGGTGAGATGTAATGTGATGGTATTGAAACAATAATAAAATGGGAAGTACAAATTGAAGTGGCTTTTTGCCTTAACTTCGAACCTTTCGAAATCAGGAAAATTGACATAGATTTTACTAAAGTTTGAAGAGAACTTGACATGTTTAGCAGCCACCATATCTTCCTCTGATGCTGGTAATAATCTTATCCCAAGTCCCATCTTCCTTTCAGCCACTTTTTTCTTTAGAAAATGTTGATTGATATAAGTAAAAAAAATATGGGTATTGTTAGGCTAAAAGTTTGATAAAGAAAAAAAGTATGTACTCTAAGTTTAGCGAGGAAGGACTTGTTTATTGAGTAATCATCCAAATGTGTAGCATTGGAGACCTTGTCTCCTTTGAAAACTTCTCCAAGGCAACCCAATTCCTAAAGGTTGCCAAGGAAAAAACTTTGAGCCAATACCATAATTAAAACCATCCTATATTCAGATAGAGATCTCTTACCTTGAATTTTGATTTAACTTTTAGAGCAGCTCGATGATTGCCCAATACTACACATTTCCGAATTGTAGAACAAATATAGGGTTGCTTTGTACTTGCTTCCGGTTCATGCTGCATAAAATGTAAAATGTGGTGATTAGGGGTGTTCATTTTTATCCAAAATCCTTAACCCGACCCGAATTCAAAGCCACACAAACCCGAATTAGCGAATATCTGAAAAACCCGAACCCGGCCAACCCAAACTTTAAATGGTTCGGTTATCAGGTCACTTTTTCCGTACCAAATACATGAGCAACCCGACCCGAAAACCCGAAACACAAAAAAAACCAAACATTTATTGTTTTTTTCTTATAAAAGTGTCTTGGTTTGAAGTTTTTAATATATGAAATATTAAGTTTTGGGACTTTTAAATATTATAATAGCATAGTCAAATAATGTTTGAACTTTGATAATATTTTTAAAGTAGCAATATGAATTTTTATGATATCTTGTAAAAAACATTAATTTTTCATTTTATATCTAAACCCGAAAACCGAACAACCCGACCCAAACTTACCTGAAGCCGAATAACCCAAAACCAACTAACCTGAACTTTAAATGAGTCGGTTATCGGGTCAATTTTTCCTAGACAAAAACCCGAACAACCGACCACGAAAAAACCCAAAACCCGACACACACCATATAAATAAAAATAGCAAGCGTGTTAAATGCATCACATGTTCAAGCTGATCACATCAGGCACAAACAACACCCATATAATAATTTGTCTTTTTTACCCGTTACGCAACAGAGTTATTTGTCTCAGATCGGTCGATTAGACCGCCATGGCTAACAATAAACAACAAATGTAGAACTACATGCGAAAATTTAAAGAAAAAGCAAATAAGAACTACAGAAACCAAGATGACAACCTCGCTGAATGTTTATCATCTAACGGATCAAACGTTAACAAAAAGATATGGAATACCATTGTTGGATTTATTCCTAATTTTGGACCAACCTGTCTACATCAATGAAATCAAAATCATTTGTCATGTTTCACGCAATTCATGCCTGTCTACACTAATTTTTTGATCATTTACACTTCTGTAAATAAAATATAAAAAAGCATAAAAGAAAGTATTTGTGTGGGTTATACTTACGTAAATTGTGTTTACACTGATGTAGATTTTCGCATACGGTTTTTTTTTTCTTTTTATTTCTGAAAATTTTGCATAATTTTAAAATATTATAGCAAAAAACTTTTAAAAAAACATTTTTTTTCATGGAGTTCGCACGGTTCTCGCAACTCGGGGGAGTTCTCATCCTAACCCATCCCTATATATATACATTGGATATATAGTTATGATAGAAATAACTAAATAGTATATATATTATATATAAAATTATAATTATAACTATAAATATATATAAACATAACTATATCTGTATATAAATAAAATAATTAAATATTTAATGAATAATAAACGAGCAGAAACTGAGCCCCAGCTGAACTTGCAAATCGTTTCACGACGTTTGCACCCTTATCATCATCATGATCATTGCAAAGTTGGAAATCACATGCCTTGGGAAATAAGATCTTTATGACTAACCTTATAATTGTGTATGGAATCCCAGAATTTGCTAGATACTGTTCAGCCTTTCGCTTCCAGACCTGCAAGCGACAATGACATACATACAAAACTATCCCAATTAAAAACACCGTTCACTTCAAACCAGAGACACGAGCGAGTGCTTGCGAAAGAAAAGGGTAAAACGAACCAGTATATTCCTGTTTCCGAGGCTGTTTAACGGATGTTTAATGTTTGTTCCACCCATGGAGCTAACCAGCACAATGTGCTTCACTCCAGCAGCTTTAGCTGTACACCAAAACCAAATTATAAAAACACAAAGCAAAATGCCAAAATGTAATACATGGGGAGGAGTCGTTATATGCATCAAACCAACCGATATCTGTAGGCCTGTAAATGAACCGAACGTTCATGACCTGTTCATGAACTTGTTCGGAAAAGTTCGTTTATTTAATAAACAAACGAACATGGACACATTTTTTTGTTCATTTAATTAAACGAACATGAACACACGTTTTGTTCGTTCATTTATGTTCGTTTATTTACATTCGTTGATGTTTGTTTCAATTTAAATATATAAGTAGTTACATTGATTATTGATATAAATATAAAACATAAAAGGAACTTTCTATCTACTAATATAAATAAAACTAATTGGTAATTGGACTTTCTAGTAATATAAAAATTACTTTATGTTCGTTTATGTTTAGTAAATTATGTTCATTTGTGTTCATTTATTTTCTTCAGTTATGTTCACTTGTGTTGTTTATTGTTTGCTATATTACGTTCGTTTAAGTTTGTTCGTTTACATTCCTTTACGTTCGTGAACTATTCGTTTAGGTTTTAAACAAACGAACATGAACATCCCTATTTTCTTAATAAATGGACACGAACAAAAAATGTGTTCACTTAAATGTTCGTGTTCGTTCGGTTCATTTACAGGCCTACAGATATCTGCATAAACGACAAACGACCCTTACTTACCAGCATCTATTTGATTCTTTTGTCCTTCCCAATCAACCTAAAACATTTGATCATTCAATTACCAAAATGAAACAAAACAAACCGATTAAAAGTGCAAATTATTTCAATGGAAATAAACAGTTACTTGCTCAGGGTATGCTCCCTCTTCAAAGTAGAACTCAGGTCTTCCACCTTTAGTTGGATCAAAACCAGGTCTCATTTTAGGAACTGCACTGTTAAGAATGACAATAGCATACGTGCCTTGGATAGCCGGTTCCAGAGTTGCGGCGTTCGTTATATCGCCGATCAAAACGTCGTCGGCTCCGCCAATTTTCTGCTTACTCTCCTCACTTCTAAAAAAACCTCGTGCGATATACTCCCCTGACCTCTCCTTGAGCTTCTTATAAACAATTTGACCTAAATCATCAAATCACCAAACAGTTCAATTTTAATGCCAAATCTCTCATATATCTACATGCTGTTTATACATGAAGAAAAGGATTTCGCAAACGTTTATATGACTTTGATCATCAAATCACCAAACAATTCAACTTTAATTTCAAATTTCTCGTATCTACATGTTGTTTATGCATGAAGAAAAGGATTTCGTAATATGATTATTCAACCTAAATCATCAAATCACCAATCAAGTCAAATTTTCAAATTCAAATCACCATACCACCAGATCTACGTGTTATTACGATTATTTGACGTAAATCATCAAATCACCTAAGAATTCAATTTCAACTTCAGAATTCTGATATCTACATGGTCAATAATTAAGAATAAATAAGTTCTAGTATGCTGAAATCGCCAAATACTTTGAACCAGTTACCTTCTTTTTATCGAAAAGGTTGCCATATTTTGCTTGTTCTCCCCATTTCTAACCTACAACACCAAACTTATATGAGTTCAAGTTGTTTTACAACAGCCGCGAATCCAAAAATCAAGAAAGTTTGACTTGGCGACCACCTAAAACGGCTCCACCTGCATCAACGAATATAAGGGTATTCAAATCTCGGAGGGTTCGGTTAATGCAATTTAGTAAGTCGTGTACAGAGTGATTACCTCGTATTCGATGCGAGAAACTGAAAGAAGCTAAACAATGAATATAAATGTATTCAAATCAGATGGCCTCAATATGTCATTTTCCTTAAACATACACAACCCAAACCAAACAAAAATCATCACGCTATAAGACTTTAAATCACTTATCAAAACAAACCTTGAGACCAAGAAACTCTATGCCTTTCTTTCTCTTCCGAGCTTAAACACTATTATTACTTCGACAAGTACTATCTTAAGCTTTCTTCTTCATATTGGGTTTCTTTCACCAACAAAAATGTTGCTCCACCACTGCTGTCCCATATGAAGATCTCATCAATTCATCATCACTGAAATTACAAATTAAACAAACCGGTTTCTCTGCATCAGACACAATTTTAAACAAAAATGAGACTGAATTTGTCAATTTCATCAACAATAACAATGTATATTACATGAAAACTATATAAGTCGGACCAGAGTTACTTATAATCAAACCCTAGGAATAAAAAAATATTCAGTTCTCTCCAAATTAAAACCGCAAAACATTGAAATTACAATACAAGTGTTACTGGAAATGGATTAAAAGCACCAAAAATCTATATGAATGGGGAGGATTCGAGTAATATTTGAGGATTAGATAATGAGAAGAATCAGAAACCATGAACTACTGCTGTAACAATTTACCTGTCGTTCTCTCTTGAAGATAGCCCTAATTGCTCTTCGAACAACCGAAGAAAAACAACTGATTTTGACGGTGAAGACGATAACTGAAGGAAAAGAAGGAAAGATGTAAGTAGCAGCGGAATCCATTGATGAGCGGAGAGGAAGCGGTTTTGTGGAGAAATAGGTAGGATTGTTCACGATCTGATAATACCTAGGGTTTGAAATCCCGCCCAAGATATTTTAGGGGATTTGTAATTGAAATTGAAATCATTTTTAAAGCATGTATTATAGATTTTATTTTTTATATGTATTTCGAATTATGACGTGGCATATCTCAAGCAAATCGGGCTAATCTCCTTCTGTAGATAGATAGATAGATTGGTAAAAAGGAGTTTTTGAGTGTTTGGGATTCCTGTTATTGACTTGTCAAAGTCGTTTTCAAAAGGAAAGGCAAACATACCATAAATGAATATAGTGACGGTGATGGGGGCCTTAAGAAAGCCGAATCTATATAGATATGTGGACAGTGGCGGAGATAAGTTAGATTTGATGAACCGTTTCTTGATTCTACCGAGTTTTGCACGGTATGTTCTTTGTTTGATTTTTGTATAGTCAGATTCATTTGGTTGTTTCAGACGTTTCTTACTTGATTATGATTTAGGGCATTTTTTGAAGTTTTCTTTACTGGATTTGTGGGGGGCTTAAAATAAAGGGTGATTGTGTTGTATATCAACTTTAAAATCCATTTCGCAGACCTTAGATGTTAGTTTCTATAGGTTCATTATCTCTTGTGTCTGATCCCTATATCTAATTCTAAGATATGAAAGAACTGATATATAAAGTTAATAGATATAGATATTCTATTAGTTTTGTTTCTTATCATAAAGCCATGTAATGTAATTAACACTTTTATTCTTCCAAACTCCAGCTTACTACAGAGGAGCTATGGGTATTTTTCTGTTGTACGATGTTACAGATGAAGCATCCTTCAACAGTAAGGTTTTCTTCCCTCAACTCTGATTAGTCGTATTTAGCTTACTACGACATTTTCAATTAGGATTTACATTTAACAATTGATACTCTGATATTACGAGAATGTCACTTATTTCGCTCATTTTGTTTCTTGGTGTTGGTAGACATAAGAAATTGGATTCGCAACATCGAACAACATGCTTCTGGTAATGTTAACAAGACCTTGGTCAGGATTAAGGCTGATATGGATGAAAGAAAAAGGGTATTTTTATATTTGTTCTCTCTCACACACAAGGCACAAATAAATACATACTTCAGAAAACGTATAGTTATATGAGAGAACATCCTATGGGTATAGGTTTGATAGTGGGTAATGGATGATCGATAAAAGAGTGTTGTTTGGTTTGTAAAGTTGGGTTTGAATAGTATTGCGATGTATTGAAATATTAAATAAGTTTTAGTGAAGAAGAAAAAAAGAAGTTTCTGATTTGTAGGAAAAGAAGCATTTGAGAGAAAAGGGATACATGCTATTTACAAGGGTATTATGGGGATTGAACCTTTTTATACCCGTTTATAGAACTGTTCAGGCTTGATAATTTGTTAAAAAGTTTGTTATATATTTTGGAATTACCACAAAATATTCTCACGTGTGGTGATTCTAAGACTGCTGCTAAACTCAACTTTTCTTCATGCAGTTCAAGAATGCACCGGAAGAACTTTTGCAGTGGCATGCTGAAAATGACAAAATAATCCTAAAATCATACATGTAGTGCAGTTGGACTCATACATACAGTTGGTCATTTTTAACCTCCCGGTCATTGCAATCTATCGTGGAAGATTGCACATGAATAAAGATAGTGAGAGGTTGTAGATGCGGGAATCCTACGGTGTCAAGAAATTAAGTGATTCCAAACAGATGTTAAAAGTGTAGCGGTTTCATCCAAAATCCGGCGGTCCATTTAAATCGATTGTGTAAGTGGTTTCTGGTTTAACTGATCGGACCAGCAAATACAGTGATTAGTTACAAGATAAATGATCCACATGTTCACTTATTAAATCCCATGAAGATGGCTCAGTATGGTCAATTTGTGTACATTTCTTTTAAGAACATTCTGAATGATGGCTCATATTTCGTTTGAACATTTTTCAGACGGATGATACAAGTTCATATCATTATATTGGTGTTTCGACAGGTTGGACAGGTTCATCATTTTCAAGTACATTTATTATAAAAACAATATTGAGTGTCCCTTCCTATAGTTGTCTTTTTTCAGTTATATTTATTATACAAACAAAAATTTTGTACATTATATCTGTGTTCGTTTGAGATGAAATGTTCTTTTTTTTTTTTCATTTGGTGTTTGTATTAAGATAGGTTTCCAAGAGGATCAACCTCAAAGGCTAACATAAGGTAACTCACGAAGCTTGGAACTTAAAAGAAAGCCCTTTAAGTAAGTTGCGACAAGACCCGAGTACGATCAAACAATCGTATTATGTAGTGAAAAGTGCTGGTATATTTTGTGAATTGGTGGTCAAAAAGGAAGAACTATGAGAATCTTTAACGTGAGTTATTTAGTCGATTTTTCAATGCGGGTTCTATAATTTTTAGATCTTCATTACTAAATATTTATAATTTGTAGATTGTGCAGTACCCTTGATGTATATTCTTTACCAAAACCTTAATGTTTATTAATTTTTTTTTTATTATTTTGTTTCTATTTTGACTTTATGTTTTAGGTACTCATTGCAAAATTTTGGCCCTTCCTATTAGTTGACGACGACATTAATCTGAGAGGTGGACTGGTTGTGGTTTAGGTCAGCATTCATAGAGATATAGAGGAGATAGATGAAGGGTTTGTGTAGCTGGCAGTGCAAAATATAATTCCTACGGCAGATGCTTTAGCCGGGAGAGGTGTTGTTGTGGGAGATTGTTTGTGTAAAATGTGCGGTAATATTACAGAGTTGTTTGATCATTTATTTGTAGAGTGTGTGGCGGCTAAGTGTATTTGGAGGTTGGTCTGTGAGTGCAATAAAATTCCAATCCGGCTGGGGGCGATTCTCTTCAAAATATCCTGGATCATCGCATAGGCATAGGTCTGGTGATTGAGAATAAGAAAAAAGCGGCGGTTTATGTGGTGTTTTTTTATGACGGCGTGGAGGATTTGGGTGTCTGGAACGATAAAGTTGTTAAAGGTGTGAACGTCGAATCGACCTTTTGGTTGATTTTAAAGAGATCAAAGAATTCAGGCGTTTATATTTTGAACTAGAGTTCTTTTTCGGGATTAGATTTTGGCTAGAGAGGGCAGGTTGTTTGGGCCTGGGAGTTCTTCTGTTTTATATTTTTGTGGTGTGGTTCCTTTTGGTTTTGTTTTGGGTGTTTGTGGGAGTTAGCTTCTGGCTCATCTCCTATTCTTTGTGGTTTTGAATAAATATTCCTTTGATGTTTCAAGAAAAAAAAGATAAAAGGGTTTCGTAATATATGTGTTTTCTAAGTTATTTTATTTTTTTATTAAAAGGGTAATTTGGTTAATTCACATGTATTTCAACAAAATTAATGAGTTAGATGAAAATGGTAAAATTATGAAATCACAAGATCCCAAGTACGAACAAAATAAGCTTTTGAGCGACACTTTTGAATACGAATAAAATAAGCTTTTAAATGACATGTTTGAGTGACTTCAAGTCTTGAAAATATTACTTGTAAATGTAAATAGGCTTTTGGATGACACGTTTGGATCAAAACATACATGAAGGGTTAATATCCTTTCTTAACATAATCAAATTCCAAAATCTTATATTTCATTCTTGTATGCATTTTATTTATTTTATTTTCACTATCTCACTAATCTATGTAACATGTCATACTTTTTTTTATATATAAAATAAATAGCATTCGAATTTTCACTTTTGGCTCCATGATTTTATGTATCAATCATAAATAGTTTTTAATATAAGTAATTTTCTAAGTTCGAGAAGCAATACCGGGTGATAATATTATATATATATATATATATATATATATTATATATATATATATATAATAGGTATGCTAAAGGTGAAGTTTATTTTCCATATAATATAATCTAGCTAAAATATAGAATGAAGCCTTAGTAGACAAGGGTTGATGAAAAAAATAAAATATAAAAAATAATTGAGTATATGATTCGGGTATGGTTCAGGTATATAGCTTTGGGTAATCGGGCGGGTATCACCTAATCCCATACCTACGGAATATTTTTTTTTTTCAAATCCCATACCCATTGGGTTTCGGGTATACCTGTCTCAAATGTTTGGGGATCGGGTTTTTTCACCATCCCTAAATGCTTGTGAATTAGTGAAATATCTAAAATACCCTTCAATACTGACAAAAAAAAGAGTCTTACAACCATATGACCACCATAACTATCTAGGTGTGTTACCGTATTCGGCTTCACTTAATATTATTTGATCGCGGTCTTTTGGTCTTTTTGCAGAAAATTTGTTCTAATTTAAAGTTTCATCTTGGTCAAATATTATTTGATCGCAGTTTTTGTTCTATTCAATTTCAGGAAATTTGTCGGTTCGGGTTTCAGCTAATAGTTTAGCTGGAAATTTGACTGGTGGCTCGAACCACTGCAGCATTGGTTTGTGATTGATGAAAGAGTTTTTAGGTAATTTATGATGCTTTTAATTTACCGTTCGAGAGGAGATTTCGTGAGTTAACTGTACTTTTCCCTTTGATTTTCACATCAGATATGTAGTTGTTAAAGTGCACAGCTCGTGGGATGATTTTGGTGACTAATTTTAAGCAACATGTGATTTGAATCTTCAAGCTTTTGGTTTAAATATCTTTAGTAACATGTTATTTAATAACTTAAGTTATATGTAGTGTCTGGAGTAGGGAGAAATGGTTGCTAGCATTTATTAAAAGGGGGACAAACATACATTTTGTAAGTCATCGCAACTCATTATTTATTTTTAAACTAATTATGAAAAATAAAACTTAGAATGTGTTTGGTGCAAGCATAATATTTCATACAGGAGAGGAGAGTGGCTCGTGGTTGGGTCAGAAACCAGTGGGCTACAACCTGAGGCTTTGAATGAGTGCAAAAACGAGCCACTTGGTGGTGGGACTGGGACACATAAAATTCCAAAGGTTGAAACGTATGTAAGATGTCTGAATTTCTCGGTTAGCGTTGGCATTGGTTTGTATAAAGCTTCAAGATAATTAAACTATGAGTAGCTGCAATATGATAGCGAACCCTGTAGTCTACGATATGTTATATCTTGTGATTTAACATTGAAGAAGATACTGGGAACAAGACCATCTATTAAAGCAAGGCTGGCAGACATAGATGCCAAATGCATGTTACTTCGTATATTATTCGAAATCATTTTAAAATTTTACACACTTTTTTTCTTTCATGTTGTTAGTATATTTGAAGTAATCATTTTAATAGTGTTTTATCTTTATTTTTATTTAAAATTATATGGCATATGAATATATTTCTCAATACGTCTAGTTACAAAATAAGAATATGGAACATAATAATGGCATATACAAGTTTATAAAATCAATATAAGTTTCATACAAAACCCTATTAAGTTTCGTTGTTGACTCCAATTACATAGCCCTAATTTTGAGTTCTTGCTGGGTTGTCAAAAAAATAAAGCAAAACAAGGGTTTAGTTATTATCTCAACTGCGAAATCATTAAGAGTACAGATGCGTATGGTTGTCAATCGTTACTGGTGGTGCTACAAGAATTCTTCACCTCAAATGGAGGCGTTCCAAGCGGAGTGTGATCCCGTGTTGATTCACAGTAACAATGCTCCGGAGCAAGTACGATCTTGAGTTTCCCGGGGATTCAGGAGAAACAGAGAGAGAGAGAGGAGGCAAAATATGTTTGTGAAGGCGAACCTATCTTATAATAATAAGACCCCTTAAACTATGTTCTCGAGTCTTATTTAATAGGGGGAGATGAGGGAAAATTTTCTCTCCTAATCTCTCCAATTTGGGAGGATGACTATCTGGACAAATTTTCTTTCATTTTCACTCCTTTTTCCTCCCCTCCTATGCTTAAAAAGAACTAGGGAACATGGTTTTTAATATTTTCTCCTCTTTTCTTTCCCCTTCCCCTGTTAAATGAGACTCGGGAACAGAGTGTTAACGCTCTGGCGGTAGTGTAAATTTTGGAATAATTTGACTTTTTTGACGTTTTTTTCGATTTCATTAGCCATTTTTTTGAAACGTTACCTCTATAAAAGTTTTCTAGATCCGCCACTGGTGACGATATGAATCCGATTGATTCTTATAATTGCGTAGATATCCATAATGGAGCTGTAGCAACGGTTCTTCTTAAAATGGTGGAAGCAGCACGCCATGGAGATCTAACCTTTGAATCGAGACACAGGGAAGTTTGAGATCGATAGAAAAGGAGAGATGGATGGATGTGTATTCGGAACTTTCAGTTTTACATTTCGAGAACGAGCGAGTATTTTCGGTACCAATACTATTTTTTGTGATTTTCGGTACCAGTTAGTACCGAGCTCATCCCTACGTTGAACTACACATGCACGTTACCGGTTGGTACCTAGCTCATTCCTACCTTGAACCACACATGCATGTTGCAACATGTTAACTCGTAAAATTTAGACGAAAATGTATAAAAAAAGATCAAATGTACATGGATCAAAGTTGAAATGAAATGCCGTTAAAACTATAAAAGATGAAAAAATATTGTGGTAAAAAGTAAAAAAAATATAAATTAAACTTTACGATACATCATAGGTACAACCCATGATGCCAAATGTACAACGCTTAATCCATTTCAAAGTTGGAAATTAATAATATGCATATATGTGTATATGAATTCATATAGACCAAAGTATACTTGTTATATGAAATACATACGTAAGGTCAATTATAATTAAATATGTTGATAAAAAATGTTTAGATGTTTACCAAATACGTTAAAATATGGTCATGATCGTTTATATGTTGACAAAATATGTATATGTTTTATCAACTTATGTTTAATTTTTATGTAAGATTCTTGTTGACCAATATTAACCATTGTAATGCAACATTTATATTGATAAAATTATATATCACATGAAAAGTCAATTAAGACTAGTTATCACTCCCCATTACGATCTTATATGTGAATATGAGGCAATTATTGGGAACTGGATATTAGTTCTTACTTACTTCATTTCCAAATATCTTCGAAGGCTAAATATCAGTCTCGAATAATGTCCATTACAATTATTGATACTAAATTTCAGCCTCCAATCCTTTCGGTACAAAATACGTTCTAGATTGAATTTTGGTCCCTATTGTGATCCATTTTAGGAATACAAGGAACTGATTTTCAGTCTCCAATACATTCCATACATTTTAGAGGCTGGATATCAGTCACCATGTATTGTGCCATTTTTTATTACGTATTTGGGGTTGAACATCAGTCGCTAATAAATTCCCCTCCAAAACCTTGAATTGCATAGACATATTTGCGATTGAAAATTAGTCTCAAATAAGGTGCCAAGATATTAGCGACTAATTATCGATCACTAAAATATGTTGCATAGAAATCAGTCCCCAATGTTATCAGTAGCTATAAATGATAAATCAGTCCTAGAAATTATGTATTTGAAACTGATATATTAGTCCCTAATAATATAGTTTCCAATAGGCTCAAGGTTGTGAGCTCCTGTTGAATATTGTGTTTATATTTTATTCAATTATTTAGAACTGGTCCGGACATCAAACCAGACGTCTTATTGGTTCACTTGTAGAGCCGGTTGGATCAGTCGGACCGGAAGTAAGACCCAGGTGACAGTATTCTTAGTTATAACTTAAATAAATAGTGAAAATATAAAAAAAATAAGAATAAATTACCAAATTATCTAATACGATAAAAATTTTATATTCAGTACTTTTACATAGTAAGCATTACAAAAATATCTAAATAAAAATGTGAACATAAGCAATTAACAATAATAGATACATATGAAATATAAAATGATATCCAAGAAATCAAAACAAAAGATGTGGTCATATTTGCTCTTCTTCTTCTTCCCATATGAAATGATGTATCCGTATATAGTATCTTCTTCCCATATGGTCAGTTTAGTTGACGTTGAAAGATGTAAATATACTATTAGCATCACAAAGGAATCTACTGTTCCACCAGTTTCCCAACAAGGGTGATGATTCCAGATAGAATAGGATCACATCCCCTAATAGTTTCCAGCATTAGCTCATGTAGCCAAAAACTGCTAGACTAAAGAAACAACTATCAAGACTAATACTATTTTTATATTTTATCACATCTGTGATGACTTAATCATTTACTATTAGACTAAAGAAACAATTGTCAAGATTAATTGTGTATTTGTATGAATTGATCTTGTTACTTAATCATTTAGGCTAAAACTGCTAGAATAAGAAACAGTTGTCAAGACTAATAGCGTCATCCAACAGTTCTCACCATTTTTATCATTGTTTAACCAAACCTGCATAACATTAAACCCGCATAAATGATCTTACTATAATCAAACCTATAGACCCATTTGGGCTGCATGTTGACCATTTTTCCTATAGAACCAATAAACATACAATCTGACACATTTGACGATACCAAGTGGTCCTGCTGACCTAGTAGACATACCAAAAGATAGTAGATCTAAATTAGCTATGACACAATCTTACCAATTTATCAATGGAAATATATGATAGTAACTGTTGGACGTACAAAATAACAGATGATATTCAAAAGCCCAAACATACTTAAGTGATCAAGAAATAAATAGAAGCTTGAACCAGATTCTCCCCAAGGATAGTGAATCATGAACTCCTAAATCAGAGCATCTGTTGAGGACAAACAAACATCTGATCAAAGCCTTGGAACCCCTGTTCATGAAGAAACAAGGTGTGTTGAAGCCTAAAGTCTGTTGAAGCAAAGGTCTGATGAAGAAGACCAAACATCTGTCTGGCCAAACAGATGTTTGGATTAAAGCAACAGAGGATAGTCCAAATAGATGTTTCCCAACGTTACTTATTTTGTATCAATATTTAGCATAGTTAGATAAGATAATAGATTTGCACAGATGTTTGCAAACATCTGTGGAATCTTTTTTGTTTGGAATATTAGACGTCACTATCAGGATGATGTAAGCCAATCACAAATAGAGCTTTCATACTTAGTATAAATAGATCTCAACTGTTAGAGATCTATTTATCACTACACGTCACCTTTTTCTTTTGTACGAACAACTTTTGTTATAGTAATCAGTCTGAGGGGGAGTCTGTAGAATCAACTTTCCATAAAACATTTGAATCATTGTGATTAATGAAATACAATTGTTGATGACGATTTCTCGTTTGTGATTACATTTCTTTATTGCAATACAAAATTGTGTTGAACTTGATTCTTATTCACAAAACTTGTAAAGTCAGATTTAACAATTGGTATCAGAGCCTAGTCATTTAAATTTGATTTCACAACCAGTTTAACATACAAGGATCAGCTCAACAAAGATCCAATACTATTCGTAGCTCAGAGTTGAAAAGTGAAGAACTCAAAAGTATCTATCACATACTCTGTTTTTCTCTAAAAACAACAAAAGAAAATGGCACATAATGATCCCCATAACACCGGCTTCAGTGATAAACCCCCTATACTTGTCAGATCCGAATTCAACGTTTGGCAACGTAGGATGGGTCATATACTTGCTCAGCAAAATACAGGGTGTTGGAAGTCTGTTGTATTCGGACCTCGTATTCTAGTGGTACCCAGTGTCGAGAACCCAATGATATTTGAGCCAAATAAGCCGGAGAATTATTTACAGCAGGATTATCAAAATTTGAGTTGGATACCAAAGCCTTTAGTATCGTGGCTATGGCTCTGCCGAATGATCTCTACACTGGCCTGTTACATCACAATAGTGCCAACGAGTATGGGATCCATTGAAAGAACAATTCAGTGGAACATAGGATGTTAACGAGAACACTCGAGAAATCCTTAACCAGCAATACGAAACTTTCACTCATGTTAAGGGAGAAACCCTGACTCTGCAGTTTGAATGATTTTCATGTCTAATCAGTGAACTCGAGTTGGTTAATAAAGAATTTACTAAAACAACTTTAAGTTTTTATGATCTTTGCCTGAGAAATATGATACAATTTCTATACTAATGAGAACATCCCAGACTTTAAGGACATGAGACTGACTCAGCTTCATGGAAAGCTCCCAACGTCTGAAAGGGAGCTTGTCCAAAAAAAGAAGCTCCGGGAAACTGGAATTGTGTCTGACAATTATGTTTTCAGAAACACAAAACTTCTGATTCAGGAGGGATCATCTGCTGGAATGGGAAATGATTAGAGTTTTGATCATTTTATTGATATATCTACTGGAAGCAACTCTGGTCAACATTCCACAAGTTATAAATTTACAACAAACGATCATAGTTATAGTCCTGATAGTTTGTCGTTTGTACTTGATGATCTTAAACACATAGACCCAACTGACCTAGAGGAAATGGATATATTGCATTAAGTGGCACTATTAAGTCTAAGAGCAAATAATTTTTACAAAAAGACTTGTAGGATATATCCATGATTAATGGGAGGTCAAATGTGGGGTTGGATAAATCTAAAATCAAATGTTTCAAGTGTAATAGATTAGGTCACTTTGCAAGAGAGTGCAAGAGTCAATCAAACGACTCTGCACCATTTATCACATATTCTAAACAAAGACCCCAATCTAATACACAACAACAATTTTATCCCAAAAATACCCCTAGACCAAATGTGCAAAACACAGCCCACTTTGCAATAAACATGAATCCTGTGCCAGTGCATTATTTTCAAGCACCATAAGTTGCTCGTACTCCTACACCTGCAGAGCATAATCAACAAAGCTTTTTTACTCTAGGCTATGTTGATTGGAGCAATTGCTAGAAAACTTAATTGATGATAATTTTTTGCTTTGTTAACTAATATTTGTGATATGCAAAATTTTTGTTTCATGGCACTTGAACATATATCAGGTGAAGAAGATCAAGTTCAAACAGCAGATGGTAAAGGTATTGTTGTGGAAACTGCTGATAGCCCAGGTCAAACATCTGTTTGTGACCAGGAAAGTGCAGAGAGGATTGAAAATGACTATCCAAAAAGTTCCATTGATTTCATCAGTGTGGATCATGTTCAAATGGCTGCCTCTAAAGTATCACCTGAAACTCTCAAAGAGTTGTCTGTTCTGACAAGTGTATCATAGCATTTGCTAATATCAAAGAGGTGAATGAAAACCTAAGAGAAAAGATTCAAATTAGTGAGATAATTCTTGAAAAATAAAAAAGAGATTTTAAAACAAGAATAACTGAAAAGGATCTTGAAATAAATAGTCTCAAGCATGATGCAACCATAACCAAGAACTAACTCCAAACATTGATAGAAAAATATCGAAATCGTAAAAAAGGAGTTGGCATCCACACACCGATCACCTGTGAAATATGGGTTGAATCATGTAATGGTTATGGGATGCTTTTGGAAAAAAAAACAAAGAAAGCAATGTGAAGTTTGTTGTTGGGTTCAGTGAATATGATCAAGAACAACTTACCAACACTTCCATTGACTCTGAAATGGTTGAGATCATACCAACCACCTCAAATGGTGAGGAAATCAAGATCACTGAACCTAGTGGGAAGAAAATCATTCTCGAAAAGCCACAAGGTTCCGTTAAACCTGAAACACAAAAGTATGAGTTTAAACCAACTTAGTCAGATGAATGTGATGTTCTTGAAAACTTCAAACCAAATGATTTCACCAACCCAGATGTTCTTAAGCCAACCAAGATAGAAATTGGTCCCATTACCAACTCTCAAACAAATGTTAAAACATCTGTCGATGGAAAGAGAGACAAAGGTAACAAGAAGGATAAGACTCTAGATCTGATGTGTGAGTTTTGTGGAAAGAAAAATAATTGGACAAAAGACTATTTGTTAAAAGCCTATGATATTAATAGAGGAAACAACATATGTGAGTCATCATCTGGGTGGCCATTTGTGCCAAAATCAATCATTTGACCCAACAGTGCTCATTTATTAAACCTTATGATATTAACAAAAATAGGTCCAGAGGAAAAATGAGTTTCAAAATGGATGATGCCCTATTGATGTAGGGGGTGAAAGCCAATATTAGAGTGTTTAAATGATGAATTTTATGTGTGTTTTGCGTGTTTACTTACCTTGAATAAGTTAACTACGAGAATTCGGTGTTTTGCAGGTAAAACACGTAACTTGGCAAAGTTATGAGAGTTAAAGATGAAGTGGACAACATTGGATTGGATATTGCAGCTTGTGATGCGAATTTGGAGCTTTGTCGGTTGATAAAGATAGTTGAGAGTGCGAGAATCAACAAAGAGTGAAGTCCAGGGGTCAATGGGAACTTAATTGAAAGTTGTTATGTGCTTATTTATGCAAGGAATTCGGAAGATTAAAAGTTCAGGGGTCAAAATGTTAATTGTTGAAAGTTGAATGAAAGAAGAGAAAGAGGAAGAGTTTGCGACCGTCGGTGACGGTCCTCTCACCGTCACCGACGGTGAGGAGGTCTTGGCGAATAATCAACAGAAACAAGGAACCTTCGGTGACGGTCCCCTTACCGTCACTGACGGTTGGGTCAATCAATTCAAACAGCAAGTCTGGACCGTCACTGATGGTCCAGGACCGTCTGGTGACGGTTTTATTTCCGGAAAAAACGTGAATTGTGGCCTTTTGAGGTATATTAAGGGTTTGAGTAAACACCTTATCATTAGCTAACACTTCGAAGGACGAAAATCATCCTCCAAAGGCATCAAGATCGAAGCTTTTCACTACAACATCATCATTTACCACCTATACATCCGAAGATTGAGATCATGATTTCATCATTCAAGACTTTCGTTGATTTCTCCATTGAGATGAGCGGATAAAACTTCTATGTTTTCCTCCGGTTGGAGGGTTTTTGTATGTTAGTTCAGTTTATGTGTTTATAACTTATTTGAATCCGGCAATCTAAGCATTCGATGCTTTTTGCCGGTAACTTGATTCATTGATTGCAAACAGTTGTTCTTGCTTAACTTTAATTCTTAATCATTCAGTTCCCGAGAGTTCTAGTAATTGGGATTTATTTGATATGGGATTAGGGTTGGTAAGTATAATTGATAATTATTTGATAACCTCCCGTTATGTATTGACCGGAGTACTTAGTCTGCAATTATCACAATTGATGAGTTAGGGTTTGTTTACGTTCATGTCTATCGTGAATGTTAAGTTGGGCACATAATTGAATTTAACTGGAAACCTGAATGCCGGAGGAACCATTCTTCCTCCTATTGATAAAAACCTCATTTTCTTAGATCATAATTTGGTTAATTTTCAAATCAATCAATCGAGAATTTACTTTTTCATAGTTGTTAGATTATAACTTGACATTATTACACTTTCCACCATCCTTCCTCGGGTTCGATATCGACTTACCTTTCTACAGAGTTAGTTGGTTTTTGCATGACATTGACGACAGTCACCAAAATGGTGTCGTTTTCGGGGAGGCATGCGCAAAGTGTTTAAGTGTTAAGTTTAGTTAGATTTAAATAAAAATCCAAAAATATTTCTTTTATTTGTATTTCGTTCGGAATTACGCAAGGTATTCTTTTGTTTGTGTGTGCAGGTGATCATAATTGTGTATGCATCATACTCGGAACTCCGGGAATTCATCACCGCTAGTTTTTTATCCGGAAATCGAGAGAACAGTTCGACAAACTCGAGTGGTACATCGGGAAAACAAGTTGTGCAATCACCAGCAACCACCTCTAAAACAATGGAGAACTCAAGTAGTTACGATACACAACCAGTCACTCCCTCTCCACAAACCCAGTTTACACCAACACTACACAACCTGCTCCAAATACAATAATACCACTGAACCACAATCACAAACACAAACCATATAACCTGCAGTTACCAAATGCCACCCATGCCACCATCACTGTTTCCGAACCTGAGTGACCTTCCACCTTATCCCAGCCAAACCTACGAACAGACTTCGACGTTCCAGTGCACTTCACCATATGTTCGAGTTGTAACTAGTGGTACTACAGCTCTACCAGATTAAACTGAACCATCTAATTCCACTACCAACCGCCTTCAACCAGCTCAATATACATACTTCTAGCCTTCACAATGCCACAACATTATTCGGCAGGACCTATAGTTTTGAATCAACAAGAAGGTATGAATGGTCGTGAGGATGAATATGACAGATACGAAGGGTATGGAGGAAATCAGATCGATAGGCAAATGATGGGATTGGGAATTCAAGTTGGGACTGATGTAGGAATTTGATCAAGTGGTAGGGGAATTTATGAACCAGTAGGGCAGCAGCAGTCCTTTCAAACAACACATCAGCTGAACCAGCAACCAGGTAGCACTTTACATAGTATCAGCGAGTTCCACAACAACAACAGCCAGTTTAGCAACCAGGGCCATTAAATCAGCATCCGTATAGACTGGACATTCCATTGCCACCACCATTACCTCAGATGCAAGGTCAGGCAAGACCTCTTCCTCGAAATTTAGCTCACCAAGTTAATCCACCGGAAGGTATTCCTATGGGATACAATCGGGGACCATTAAGAGGGGTGGAGAGCCACTTTAAACCAGCGATAGCCAATAACCCTTCACCCGTAGTGGTTCCCCAGTTAAGAGGAGGAAGATCGTTTGAAGTACGTGAACAACCGATCGCTAGTTTACCAAAGTACCATGGCCATGCACACGAGGAACCTTACTTTCATTTGGCAGCTTATGATGCTCGGTGCAACACAATAGCAAGTCAAGGATTTACAGCTGATGACGTGAAATTGGTACTCTTCCGATTCACGCTAGAAGACAAAGCTCAGAAATGGTTCCACTCTCTACCTTCAGCATCGATCTTCACATGGCCTGAAATGCAGCAGTCGTTTTTGAACGAATTTTACACCGCCTTGCGTACAAACAATGCAAGGAAGGACATTCGTGGCTTTAGACAACAACAAGGCGAACTCTTTCATGAGTCACTCAATCACTTCAAGATGATGCCCAAGAACTGCCCACATCATGGAATTCAATTGTGGGAGCTTCTTAATGCATTCCATGAGGGGTTAACCGAGGAAGATGCGAGACAAATTAGTTCTACATCTAATGGAACTTTTGGTACTAATGATAAACTGGTAGATTGGGAAATTTTGGAGCGGACTGCTAGAAACTCGAAACAGAAAGCACAATCTTCGAGGAGTTCACGACATTCTGTGGTGAGAGCGGTCGAAGACACACCTGATATGGTTAGTGAACAGTATCCTCTATGTGGGCATTGTGGAGATCTTGGGCATATAGCAGATCAGTGTACAGTGGTTCTGGGTGGAAGTGATGATGTCCACTTTGTTCAAGGTGGAGGTGGAGGTAGGAATTTTACCTTGCAATCGAACACATATCATCCGGGCCTTCGGAATCATCCAAACTTGAGCTACGGGAATGCGAACAACCAGAGCAATCCGGGTTTCATGGAAATAACCAGTCGGGTGGTCAGAGAAATTTCAATCAGAATCGTTTCCAAAACAATTTTCAAGGAAACTATAACAATGCACAAAACAGATCGGGTGGTAATACAGATGGCTCAGGGGGTAATGATGTAATGGAAATGTTAAAAAAGATTCAGCAAGATCTACAGAAGAGGACTCAGATGGATGAGATGAGAGATAAGGCCATCCAAACGTTGACTACACAGATGGGCCAACTCGCGACTGAGATAGGAGAGTTGAAGCAGAATAGTGGAAAACTTCCCAGTGACACTCAACCGAATCCCAAGAATATGAAGAGTGTGCCAATTAGTGGAGTAAGTGTTGTTCCAAATAATGAATTGATTGATCAGAGTTTAATATCTTCTGTGTGTGATGTGGTTGCAGGTATTAACGAGACAGATGTTGGAAGCTGTGGCATTTATTTAGGGGAGCCAGTTGTTCTTATTCAAGTGGGCAGTTTCAAAATTCATCAGGCATTATTTGATTATGGAGCATCGGTCAGTGTCCTTCCAGGGAGTCTGTATGACCAGTATGACTTTGGTCCTTTGCAAAAGTGTAATAGCACAGCAACATTTGCGGATGCGAGTGTGAAGCAGCCTAGAGGGATGGTGAAAAATGTGACTATCAAATTGGGTGAGTTTTACTATCCGGTTGATTTCCTCGTTATTGATTATGCCCCAGCACAGACGAACGAGCAACCAGGTAATATTAGGTCGTCCATTTTTGTTTACTGCAAATGCACAGATTTATTGTAGAGGTGGGTTTGTACGTTAAGTTACCAAACTCGTAAGCTATATTTTAATGTTTTGTTACGTACTATTTCGTATGACCCCTGTGATTATGTTGGTAGTGTGGAAAATTCTGGCGAATCCAGTTCTAGTGAGATAGAATGTTACAGATATGATGCTGAGGGGAATGAGGATACACTTGGAAAGCGAGACGTGAGCGAAGGTAATTGGGATGACTGGGGTTCGTTAGGTGATGATATGGATCGATATGAAGATATTAGAGGTGAGGAAGCCGAGGACTGTTCTAATAGGCATGAAGCAATGACAATCCCGCAATATTGGAATGAGGCGTATAATGTAAAAGGGGTGGAGGAGTGTGTGGCTGAACCACCCTGAGCATATCAGGTACGGTCTGGCTGAAGACCTAAAACTTAGCGCTCTCGGGAGGCAGCCCGAGGATGTAGAGTATTGTATTTCGTTTTGGTTTGTTTGGGTGTTGTGTTTGGACAAGTTTCTACGCTTTCTTATTCAAGGAGGCAATGATTCAAGTGTGGGGATGTTTTGCAACATCCCCGGTGAGATATCAGAAAATCCAATATTCTCCGGTTTTAAGCACAAAAGTTACACCGCTACAGACACATGATCAGGTGAATGTGTCTCTCTATCTTGCTTTGTTTATTTTGGCGTGTTTCTGTGTTTGGTGGTGTTTAAACTTGTTATGTTATGTTATGGGAATGAGTGTTATTTATTTATTAGGATTAGCCGCTCAGTAGGTTTGTTTGGTTGGATTCCTAGGGCAAGATTTTAAAGCACCATACATTGGGGACAATGTATCCCAACTGTGGGGATAGGAAGCCCGGGAAGGGATTGATGGATAGAGTTGAAGAGATGAATTAGTGATTGGAAATCGATGAAAGCTAAAAAAATTTAAAAATGAAATATTGAAAATTTTGAAATTTTGAAAATTTTTGTCGTCTTAAGTATGCTAATTGGATACGAAAACCTATAGTTTCAATCACTAATAGATTCCTTACCGGTAGTAGACTAGATTAGTTCCCTTGTCATGGTTGTTCCTTTAAGTTTCATGAGAGTAGGCTTAGCAAGTGTTTTTATAGAAAAGAATTGAAAAGAGATGTCTATCTAGGGGTAACATCTTTCTAATTGCATATGCTACATGTCGTTAACCCTTTTTACCTTTTCTTGGTGAGATCTTGAGCCTGTAGATGGATAGGTTGCATTTTATGATGAATTCATTTGTTGAGTGCAGGCTATGTGTTATCCTGTGTTAGAACTTGTGTGATTTGATGCGTGTTGAGGCTGTGGCTTTGACATGTACACATATGTGATAAAGGCATTAGGATATCTGTATTCTTCGTGTTTGTGTTTGTTATTGGGTGTCCACTAAATTCCCTTAGTAGCCCTGTTGAGCCTAATTACCTTTCGTTTGTTCACCCGTTGTTTTGTGAAAACCAAACCCGTGAGGATATTAAAAAGAAACAAAAAAGAAACCCAGAAAATTGCAAAAATATAGAAAATGAAAAGAAGAAAAGAACAAAAAGAAGTTTGATTGTTGTTTGTTGTTTGGGTAGAAACCAACCCAAGTTTAGTTTGAATAAAGTTATCACGATTTGGTTATTGTTTGTGAGCCAATTTGAAAAGAAAAGAAAGATCAAAAATATTTTCCTACCTTAACCTAAGCCCAAAACCGAAAAGTCTTTTGATATGTGACGTGTTAGATGATACGGTGGAGGTGTGATTGTCATACAAGCTTATGATGGCAAGATTTCACATGTGCTTAATTGAGTGTTTATATATACTAGCACATTATACGCTAGTTCGGATATTAACCGAGAGGAGAGAATATTGTGAGAGGTGTGTAGCATGTGTCGTATTTTAAACATGTTAGTTTTGATAGACAAGTCTTATGTTTTTGAAATTGCATGATTTTCTTGCCAGGCTGTAAATCTTGATTGTGTTCAGTCTATGGGAGGGATATAACTTGGGAATGAACAGGTTGAATTGGTTAAGGGTCTAGAGGTATTGATTTCGTGGTGATTAGTTCTAGTTGGTTTGCTTGAGGACAATCAAAGTCAAGTGTGGGAATGTGATGTAGGGGGTGAAAGCCGAATATTAGAGTGTTTAAATGATGAATTTTATGTGTGTTTTGCGTGTTTACTTACCTTGAATGATTAATTACAAGAATTCGGTGTTTTGCATGTAAAACACGTAACTTGGCAAAGTTATGAGAGTTGAAGATGAAGTGGAAAGCATTGGATTGGATATTGCAGCTCGTGATGCGAATTTGGAGCTTTGTCGGTTTATAAAGATAGTTAAGAGTGCGAGAATCAAGAAAGAGTGAAGTCCAGGGGTCAATGGGAACTTAATTGAAAGTTGTTATGTGCTTATTTAGGCAAGGAATTCGGAAGATTAAAAGTTCAGGGGTCAAAATGTTAATTGTTGAAAGTTGAATGAAAGAAGAGAAAGAGGAAGAGTTTGCGACCGTCATCGACGGTCCTCTCACCGTCACCGACGGTGAGGAGGTCTTAGCGAATAATCAACGGAAACAAGGAACCGTCGGTGACGGTCCCCTTACCGTCACTGACGGTTGGGTCAATCAATTCAAACAGCAAGTCTGGACCGTCGGTGACGGTTTTGTTTCCGGAAAAAACGTGAATTGTGGCCTTTTGAGGTATATTAGGGTTTGAGTAAACACCTTATCATTAGCTAACACTTCGAAGGACGAAAATCATCATCCAAAGGCATCAAGATTGAAGCTTTTCACTACATCATCATCATTTACCAGCTATACATCGAAGATTGAGATCATGATTTCATCATTCAAGACTTTTGTTGATTTCTCCATTGAGATGAGCGGCTAAAACTTCTATGGATTCCTCCGGTTGGAGGGTTTTTGTATGTTAGTTCAGTTTATGTGTTTATAACTTATTTGAATCCGGCAATCTGAGCATTCGATGCTTTTTGCCGGTAACTTGATTCAGTGATTGTAAACAGTTGTTCTTGGTTAACTTTAATTCTTAATCATTCAGTTCCCGAGAGTTCTAGTAATTAGGATTTATTTGATATGGGATTATGGTTGGTAAGTATAATTGATAATTGTTTGATAACCTCCTGTTATGTATTGACCGGAGTACTTAGTCTGCAATTATCACAATTGATGAGTTAGAGTTTGTTTACGTTCATGTCTATGTGAATGTTAAGTTGGGACACATAATTGAATTTAACTGGAAACCTGAATGCCGGAGGAACCATTCTTCCTCCTATTGATAAAAACCTCATTTTCTTAGATCATAATTTGGTTAATTTTCAAATCAATCAATCGAGAATTTACTTTTCATAGTTGTTAGATAGAACTTGACATTATTACACTTTCCACTATCCTCCTCTGGTTTGATATCCGACTTACCCTTTCTACATAGTTAGTTGGTTTTTGCATGACACTAACGACAGCCATCACGTATCAAAGGGATCCACAATCATTTCCCAAAGAGTTGAGTCCAAGTCAACCATCTATCACACCAAGCTTGAACCAATACCATGCACACATGGATGGTCAAGTATCAGTTGCACCACACAACACACTTCTAGGAGGCTATGGGCACTCACCATGGATCAGGGTACCTTATAGGTATGGAGAACGTGTGCAAATTCCCAAAATGCCAAGAGTCAATAGACACCCTCATGAGTACAATCACCTCATTGGGAATGGTCAACCAACAGTTGACCCAACTATGAAAATACTTGCAGAAGGTCAAACAATTGTTTGAGATGGTACAAAAACTTCGTGTTACAACTGACCCATCCCAAAAAGCTGATGAAGTGGAAGAAAATTCCGTATCCAAAGCACAAAAAGCTTTGGATCATATACAAAATTGACCGATTTTCCACTGTCTGTAGGGAACATTTGTTGGCAATTTGGAACTGCAAATAGAGGTTACCCTAGCACATATCTCTATCTTAATAAAAGAAAAAAAAATGTTTAAAAATGTAGCAAAAAGGTTCTTGCAACATTATAATGATGTCTCTGGAACAAGAATCACCAAAAATTGGAGTTTAAAAACCAACAAAAGATTGTGAAAAATTACCAAAAACAAAACTCTGTTGAAAGGAGTAAAACATCTATTTCAGTGGTTCAGAACCAGTGATTCAACACCCACTGTTTGACTACAAAAAGTCAAACAGATCCATTTTTTATAATTTTTTTTACCATTGTGTTAACTCAAAACTCTGTTTAACCCATCAGAGGTTGCAAACAAAGGTTTCCATCTCATCTTTTTAACCAAAAGTCAAACAGAAGTACAACACTGGTTGGTCTTTCTAACATTTGTTGAGGCCCAACAGAGGTTTCAAATAGATATTTTGAAAACAAATATTATCTTCCTTCTTCAAAGAGTTTCCTCAAAGGGACCACCTCCTGGACAGTGGTTTACCACAACGAATAACAACTGGCCACTTAGACCAAATAGGTAACGTTGGCCACACTGGCATCCCTGTTCCAAAAAGCCTATAAAAACTCTTGATAAACAGAGTTTACATTCATCATCCATACTAATCAAATTCAAAGCATTTCAAAAGAAAAAAACTATGAATTTGCATTCAACAAATCTTGTTTTTAATCAAAAGATTATATGTTTAAAAGATTTTCAAAAGATTTTGGCCTAACTTCACCATGGCTCTCGAACTGAAATCTTCTCACAAGTACCTACCGTATATTGTAAAACACGGTCTTTCACCCCATCATTGACGTCATCATCCTACAAATTTCTCAACATCCTCACTCCAAACGCTCCCACTCATCTATCCACCCTTAGGGAATTTTGGGAAAATGCAAAATTTTCACTTCAAAACAAAAAGCCCTACATCATCACATCTACCATCAATAAAGAACATGTTGAAATAACTACAGAATTCATCTCCAACATATTCAATCTACGATTGGCAGGTATGGACACTATCCCTAAAAATGATCTTCATCGTGAGTTCATATAAAGGAGATAGGAAGCTTAACTGGTGGGAGCAAATTGTTTAAGCCAAACTTCCCACCAGAAATCAAATTCTTTTTCCAAACACTCTTGGTTTGCTTGTCTACAAAGACCACAACTTTTAACGAAAGTTCCCCTAAAATCTTAGTATCTGGGGTATGTTATCTTGAGAAATTCATATTACAAGCTATCCCAGACACTTTTATGGATTTGGTAGCAAACATAAAAGCAATCAAGAGGTAGCAATCCTTTTTTATTATATCCAAGATTGTTAAGCTTTTCCCTGAAAAATGTTTTAAGACAAGAGAGTTTTGGACATGGTGAAGCACTTGAAATTAACAGTCTTTCAAACGAAACTTTTACCCGCATGATAACTAAAGTCAAGAAAGTGTAGGAGAATAAAATATTTTGCAAAACCAAGCAACAGATGTTGCAACATCTGTTGCTGAGCCCACTGCTCCTAGTGACCACAATGCACAACCCAACACTATGAACACACACCAGAAATTTCCACAAAAACCATTTCATTCCCGTCCCCAAATCCAAAAGAAAAACCAAAAAGAAGGTATCTCTGGGGGCTGAGATGCTAGAGGTACTTACTATAACACAAATGCGAAACAGATGCAATCATCTCAACCTATCCAAACTCCTCACTCATTCTCACTAAAGGAGAGTGTTGTTAGCATAGAGGAACCAAATCAAGAGGGAGATTATTCACTTGAATATCTCTTCTCAAGCCCCTCTCCTAGGGCTGCTTCTTTTCTTACTCCACCACCCACTAAAACGATCCCATCATCATTCCAAAATCGGTTAATGCAATTGATACACCTGACTTGCACATACCTAGTTCATCTCAACAACAAATCACAGAGAATACACTTCAACAAGTGACTAGGGCATGCATAGAAATCATTGCTATTCACAAGTAGAGGAACCAACACCTCCTGTGTCTCAAGAAACATTGGTAGGTATTTCAAGTGGGGTAGCTACTACAACTTTAGAGACATTAGTCTCATAGTTGGACAATGGTTACATCATTATGATCCCATTGAAGGCAACAACTATTGAGACAAAGTCTCTTCACCAGTTGGAAGTCCCTAGTACCAAGAAAAGGGGTACCTAGTTCAAAACTAGGTACAACCACCTCTGATGGGAATTCAGATGATCCTATTAACTTAGGTGATGGGTTAAACTATCCAGAATTGACGGAGAGAGTCGCCAAGTTAGAATCATCAGTTGAATAAATCAAAGAAAGACAAGACTTTGATACAAAATTCTAGAACTCCACCATCAAATGCAGACATTGCAAAAGAAATGTGGGCACATGTTCAACCATACCTCCATTTTCAAAAGAAAGCTGCAAAAGAAAAACAAAAATGCAAGTAGAGTTGATAAGAAAAATGGTGGATGCCATACCATTTTCAAGAAAGCTGCAAAGAAAAAAAAAAGCAGTAGAGTTGATAAGAATTGTGATGCCAAGTACAAGATACCAGGAGATGTTAAAGCCATCAAAGACTTTATCCTTGAAAACACTGGTAAAACTCTCACTCTCCCTAAACATGAAGATGATGCCAGAAAGGGGGAGGAAGATTGCATGAGAAAGCTCCCACATTTGGTCAAAAAGGCTGGAAAAAGGCATGGCATTGTTGCACTGAAAAAGGCAAGGCAAGAAAAGATTGCTAAGAGGTAGAAAAAGAAAGGAGGAAAGATACAAGGGACTAACTTGCAGATAATAGTGCAAGAGATATTGAAAGAAAGAAGATCCAAGATAATCAAGGTTCTTCAACAAATGTTCCAGAAAGCACTGCTGCAACAACTATCCTAACCATTGTTACATCTATTCAAACACCCACACTCAAACCACTTTTCCATTGTCCAAACATTTGTTGCCTCTACAAAAGTGACAATAGAGGTTACAACTACTCAACTACCATCACCAACACACAAGTCCCCTAAAGGAATTCTCAAAAGAAAACCAACAACACAACTTCAACAACCACCTTCAAAAAACAAATACCTCAAACCAAAACCAGGAGAAAAAATTCATTTTCAAAGATGATGAAGAAACTCCTGATACATCACCTATCAAAACCACAACCACCATAACCTCTATATCACATCTCAATCTCCACTACCACAACCACAACACTCATCATCACAACTCCACCTACAAAACTACCCACCACCATACTTGACCCACAACAGTTAGAAAATGTATCAAAAGAGATACAATCTTTCTACTCCAAACTGACATCAGCCAACTTACCTTTCCATCTCTTAGAAGGTATCGAAAGCCTAAGAATGTACAAGTGTACCTATAATTAAAGATCAAATAGGCTGAAAAGATAGCTGCTTTCAAAAGCAAAGGGAAAAGTGATAAGGAGGCTCAGCAAATCATGTCTGGATAATTCACAAAGATGAATAAACTTGAAGATTTTGCAAAAGATGTTAGTCAAAAGGCTTCTCAAGGACCAGTTAACAACCCTACCTCAAAAAGGAACTTAGAGAAGATTATCTGGAATTTATAATGAAAAATAATCCTTATAGAGCCACAAGAGTCAAGTCTTTGTTAGACTACAGAAGCCCTCCTAGAAAAAAAATAACAAGGATTGAGATGTTAAATCTCAATCCAGATATAAAGCCCACTCCTCCCAACTAGGCTGCAGGTATAAAACGTGTTGGTCAAAAAGCGGTTGAATTAAGAAGAATGAAAGAGGAGATGGTAGCTGCAAAATTTGGATTTATGCAATCCATGGCAAGGTAGGATGAGCCAAAAATCAAAGAGAGCTACAAAAGCTTGAAGCATTAAGAGCTGTAAATGCCTAACTATGAAGATTTACCCATTAGCTCACTAGCTAATCCTTCTAAACTGCCATCTACAAAGGATGTCTCCTCAATGGTTAGAAGCCACCTCAAAAGACAAAAGGAGATGTCTGCAAAAGATCTACAAAAATGTGAAGATGAAATTCAGGAAGGCAAGGATCACAAATGAACTTATATAGGCATCCAGATGCCAGACCAGAGGATCTACTTGGACAAATCTTGGAAAAGTATATTCCCTCACCTCTTCTAATCAAATCGGTCCTAGTAACTTCATCTGCCTCTAAAATTCAAAAATGGTCCTTAGATAGAGCAAGCCATGAATTGGCAATAGCCAGGGCAGACAGAGAAGTGAAAAAGACTTCAGTGAATAGTGTGATGAGCCTAAAAATTGAAGAACTTCAAGATCTCCTGGATCTTCCACTCGAAAGGGATGCTGATAGCGTACTCGCTGAAAGATTTGAGAAGCAATGTAAAGCCCAAATTAGAGATAAGTTGAAGAGAATAAAAATTGATCAAATAAACATATGTTTTGGCATCATCTGTTCTAGGGGGATATTGTTGGACCTACAAAAGAAACAATGATATTCATAAGCCAAAACATGATCAAGTGATCAAGAAATAAACAGAAGCTTGAACCAGCTTCTCCCTAAAGATAGTGAATCTTGAACACCTAAATCAGATGATCTGTTGAAGACAAGCAAACATCTGATCAAGTGAGACTTATGGATGTCGTCACCGCATACTTATACGGGACACTTGAAAATGATATCTACATGAAAATACCTAAAGGGTTAAAAATGCCTGAAGCATCAGAATCAATACCCGAGATATGTGTGTTACAATCGGCTCAGTGAATATCTCGCAAAAGAAAGATTCAAGTCTGATGTAATCAGCCCATGTGTTTCTATAAAAAGATCACTCTCAAATTTTACTATAATAGCAGTCTATGTTGATGATATAAACATCATTGGATCTCCTGAAGAGATAGAAAATTGCTAATATATTAAAGAGAGAATTCGAAATGAAAGACCTTGGCACAACAAAATTATGTCTTAGCCTATAGTTCGAGCAATATGCAATGGAATATTCGTCCATTAATCAAACCACATCCAGAAGATGTTAGTACATTTTAATATGGACAAAGCTCATCCATTTAACATACATATGGTTGTCCTACCACTAGATCCATAAAAGGATCCTTACCGCCCTCAAGAAGAAGGCGAAGAAGTACTTGGTCCAAAAGTACCGTACTTAAGTGCGATTGGTGCCTTTATGTATCTTACAAATAACACGAGACCCGATATTGCTTTCTCGTTACATGTACTAGCAAGATATAGTTCAAACCCAACACACAGACATTGGAATGGAATAAAACATATATTCTGATATCTTTGTGGGACACAAGACTTGGGTCTTTTTTACAAAAAGATAAAAAGTCTCGGCTTGTTGGTTAAGCTGATGCTGGATATCTATTAGATCCACATAAAGCAAAATCTTAATCTGGTTATGTATTCACATATGGTGGCACAACAATTTCTTGGAAGTCAACTAAACAAACACTCACAACAACGCCATCAAATCATGCCGAACTAATCGCACTATATGATGCCGGTCAAGAATGCGTGTGGTTGAGATAAATGATTACTCATATACAAGAAGCATGTGGATTAGAACATATCAAGAAAGAGCTGACGAATGTTTATGAAGACAATGTTGCTTGCATAGCTCAAATCAGAGAATGTTACATCAATGGTGATTGAACAAAGCACATCTCACCAAAGTTTTTCTCAACATATGACTTGTAGAAAGAAGGGGAAATTGATGTTTGTCACGTCAAGTCAAGTGAAAATTTAGTTGACCTATTCACAAAATCTTTACCTAAAGAAGTTTCGAGCAGCTATCACACAAGATCGGTCTTCGTAGATTGAAAGATGTTTGTTGAACTCGGGGGGAGAATTACACGTTGTACTCTTTTTCCCATAAATAAGTTTTGTCCCACTGGGTTTTTCTTAGTAAGGTTTTTAATGAGGCAGCATAACTGATCAAATAGTATCAGTATATTTATTTAGGTCCTGAAGTACCTATTTAACATCATCCAAAAGTATGCTGTTAACCGTGTATAATAAGTAGTAATACATATATTCGAGGGGGAGTGTTATGAATACAAATATATTTCCTGGATTTTCTCATCTTCTTTGTATTTCGTGTTACATCTCAACTACATTACATGTATATAAGTGAGATAGTTGAATGAATAAAATAGACTTCTCAATTTTAACTTATTTCTCTCAAATTCACCATTTTTGGGACGTTTGACCCGTTGTTTTGACATTGCTATGTTTTTTTACCGTTTAACTTTAATTCACCTATTTGGACGTTTGACTCGGTTCTTTTTACATTGCTAAACCGTTTAACTGTAAGTCACCGTATTTTAGGATGTTTTACATTGCAACGACATATAATTAACCCAAAATTTGTTAAAAGACAACAAGTTTCATTTTCATCGTGTATCTAAAAACTGTCACGTTTTCAAATTTAACAAGCTATATAAGAAAAGCTCCACTGTTTTAATACGTTGGACAAATCCAACAATCTGATTACCAGCTAACTTTTAACTAAGACCTACACAATCTCATATCATCCTTCTTTTTAGTTGTATATTTTAACTACCACAATATAAAATTTACCAAGATCAGAGTTTAGAGTTTTCGTAAGCACTTCAATGAATAATTAGAATTGAAAAACTGTTGCAAATTCGTAATGAGAAAACATGAAACTGAACATGTAATGGAAACATTTGCGATTCAGTAGATCGAATCTGGCATATACCACCACCATTTTGACAACCATCACCACCTTTCACAACGGATAACACCACCTATCGCAATCAACAACCACTGAGGCAGTACCAATCCCAGTCGACAATCATCACTGTCGCCGCCACCACCTTTAAATCCTTAATTTATATTTTTCACATTTATTTTTTTATCAATTTTTAGAAGAAAAAAAAAAGAAAAAGTAGTTTCATGTTTTCAAACATGATGTCGTCTTTGTTGGGAAAGGTTCTTGTGGCTTCTAGCCTTCCACCATGTTTCAATGGCCCAACATGGCAACATTCTTTCCTAGTTGGTCAGCTAACTAAAAATAAAGCACATTCTTCTAGAATTTATATAACTGAAAATAAATGCAAATTATGTAAGTATGGGAGAACATATCTGAGACTGAATCGAACTTAAGGTGAGGGGTTTAAACAGCATATGATGGCCTTTGGAGTAAGCTGGAAATCCAGTTGATCTACGTTAAAAAAAATCTAATTCAAGTTAAATCTATATTTTTTAAATGAAAACAAAAGCCTATTGATTGTTAATCAAATAACATATAGTGAATTATGTAACTGTGTATAACCATCTTATATATATATATATATGTTAATGAATACATTTATATTGTTTTATCCACTTTCTGTTAAAGTGATAGTTGTATTATTTAACAAATTAATCATGTATTTGTGAGAAGTATACATATTGTTTTATGGAAAACAATATTTTTTAAAACAATATGTTAAATACATATTGTTTTGTGGAAAACAATATTTTTTTAAACAATATGTAAAATTAATAAGTCGTTATTTATTTTACTTATGTTTACCAAGGGTAATTTTGTAACACGCACATTTTTGCACTATATAAGAACACCAGATTAGTCCGTCACTACTATTATCTTCTTTATCTTCATCACTACTTTTGCACACGACTGCAACTAGGGTTTGATTGGACTATATATATAAGAAGAACACCATGCCAATATTAAGAACACTGCTCGTCACCGTCCATCATCTTCTTTATCTTCGTTATTGCTTTGGCACCTCACGATTGCAACGAGGGTTTGATTTGTTATTGAGGTGATGAGAAATTACAATACCTAAAAACTATTTATAATAATAGGATTAGAGTTACAAACTTTCTCAACAAGAACGTAAATTAGGCAACCAGTCAATTAACCCAATAGAAATTGTACAAAGGGTTGGTTGCCTTATGCTGAAGTCCCCATCCAATACGGCCAAACCAACACACCACCGCTTTTTAATAGCATTGTCACCACTTAAAAAAATAAGATCACCACCTATCACAATCGAACCACCACAATTCTTTCACATATTCTCCCTAACCAACCTTGTAATAAACCTTGACATGATAAGCTATTATTATGGATTCTCAAGAAGCATGAATTGAATCATCATTACATTAACATCTTCTACACGCCTCCTCCCTAACATAATAAGATGTTAATCAATAATTACAAGATATCATGTTAGTTGTTACCCTAAATGAAAAAAGAAAAAAAAATAATTCTAATACAAAAGTAATATTGGTTGCCTAACTGAATAATAGAGCAAAAATGCATCCTAATATGTATTTTTTTTAATCAGACGTCATTTATCAATAGATGGTGGTTTATTAGAAGAGACAAAACCTTAAAAAAAAAAAAAAAACCGTTTCTTATAGTTTCCTCTTAAAAAAATCATAGTTTTTGTTTATATGTTATGCGTCTTTGTTGGGCTCCGGAAATTGGAACGATGGTTCGCATAAATTTAGCATGCGACGACCGACAAATTACCATGTTTACATGGCCCACATGTCTTGCGAACTTGTAGCTTGACTTGTAAGTAGACTTTGACTTCTAATAAGTTGTTCTTTTCATTACAAATTGCATTATTTATTATTCATCTTTACAAACAAATCCTTTATAAACATTTTTATTTATGTAACCCGGACTGACTAATGAAATATAAAATATGTGGGAGATATCTAATTAGATAATCATCTTCTGTATTCGGCCTGATTTTACAGTACCCGATTAACTTGACCCGAACAAACACGTAACCTGAAAACCTATTTTTATTAAGGTCGGGTATCGGTTGGACCTTTAAACTTCAAAATCTCAAATAACGCAAACCAATTAACCCGAACTAAATTAGTTCAACTTCTGGTCTAATATCAAGAATTGGTTAATACGTGTTAACTTTCAAAATAGTATGAACGTTAAGTTATTGTCTTGAATAAACTATTCAAACAACATAAGAGTTGGAATCTTCCAGACCAATAGCGTAGTATGTAAACCCAAAATTTTAGAATTAACAACGCGCAAACTCAAACTACCTGAATAACCTAAACCGATGATCCTGATAACCGAAAACCAAACTTGACGAACCCAATTTTGATATGAAACGTTTATCAGATACAATAACACACAAAAATAATCCGAATAACCCACCCGAACTACCCTTAAACCAAACAATAAATCCAATCAACACTCCTAGTCAGTGCTATATATGTAGTTCTTCTAACTTTTTAATTATAAACGGGGTTGTTTGTTTACCTCTTAATGATTCAGAACTCTTACTGTTCAGCACTTAATGGTTTAGACGTTTGTTTCGTGAGCTGATATCTGACTGGTTTAGCATTATACAGAGTCTGAATGGTTAAGACATTTAATCTGAATTGGTCAAACATTTGCCTATGAATGGTTAAACATTATATCGGTTCTTAATGATTCAGACCTCTTACTGATTCAGCAATTAATGGTTCACACCTCTTACTAGTTTAGCACTTAACTATTCAGAAGTTGAAAAGGGCCTCTAAACACATAATATAAATTTGTTTTTGACAAGGTGGTCGGGTATTTGTGGGAAATAATGATGGGGATTTATATTTTAAAAAAATTATTTAAATGATTCGCTATTATTTACTTAAGCAAACCAAGGGTAATTTTGTAAAGTCGCACACATGTTAACTTATATATATGGACAACCCCTTCGTCAATGACCATCATCATCATCATCATCCTTCGTCTAATTATCTTCCTCCCCTGCTTTTGAACCTCTGCCACAATGGATAAATTAGCATATGAAATAAAGAAACATAGCATCAATTCACCACCAAAAACCCATTTCTTCAAACTTAACGACATCGTTTCGATCATTATCTTCTTTTTTTTTACTCTCAACTGCTGTGTGCCTCTGTTTTTACACTCACTATATATATCCAATTTCAGTGACAGACACTACTTCTTCCTTCTCTGCAACGGAATCATTGCTTTCCTCGTCTTCAACTTCCACTCGACCCACGTTTCTTCACCGAAACAGGATCAACCAGTGTTCACTACTGTCACCAGCAATCGAACAACTACCCGTCTCGGATGAACAAGAAAAAGAAATCAAAGAAGAAGAAGAAGATGATGATGTTTCAATCATTGAAGATCATCTTGATGTTGTTGTTGAAGATGATGAAATAGGGTAATCAAAAGAAGCTGAAGAAACAGAGGAATTGAATAATAGATGTGCACAATTTATAAGACAAACGAAAGAAAGAATGATGCTCGAATCGTTAAGTGGCCATAGTCGACTTCCTCCAACCAAAATAAATTCAAAGATGTATTTTTAATGCAGAGTTATAGTTAAGTAGAGAATTAATATGCATGTTTAATATCTAACCAATTTACCCAAGTAAAGAATTATGAAAACTTGTGAGTGATTATCTAAATAGTTGTCTCTTGTGTTTATAATGTATGAGTAAGTGACGTTATATTTTTATATATCAATTTAGATGTATTCGACTAAAATGCATACGTGATATGAGTAGTGTTCTAAAAGTCGGATTCCAAGGTCGAGCACTCGACGGCTACTTGGTACTTGGAACCTTATATTGGAGAGTTACTACAAGTCGGCCTTTATAAGTCGGAGGCGGTCAAACTCGGCCTAATTGGTGACTACTCGGAATACTCGGTCAAATACTTGGTGGGAACCTTGGAATACTTAACGACTACTCGGATTACTCGGTCAATTACTTGGCCTACTCGGCGACTACTTGGGATTATGCTAATTTTGACATGAGTTATTCTAATTTTGACATGAATAATGATAATTTTGACATGAATTACGCTTATTTTGACACATATAAAATATCCAATAATTAATTTCCTTGTATTTGACATGTCTAACTACTCTCCAAGTACTCCCAACTCCCCACTTGACCGATTAAGGAGCGCCTAACAACTTCTGCAAATTTGATCATCGTAATTGTTCAAACAAGCTCATAACTATATCTATTCAAACATTTCATAGTATTATAATTGTTAAAAAAAATATACATACATGATAAACCATACATTCAGTATCTTAGAATTCAAGACCTCAGACATGTTTAAGAGTACATCAAAGTGTGCCATTCTTGTAGGAGTGTGCATGGTTTGGATTTAACTTGGGCTTTCTTTCACAAAAAGAGTTAAATGTCAATTTAGTCCCTATATTTTGTGTCATTTTGCCAGTTTAGTCCAAAGGTTTTATTTTTCCCCAATGAGTCCAAAAAGGTTACACCATTGCCATTTTAGTCCACTGAGTTAACTTCTTCCATTTTTTCTGTTAACGAGAAGGGCAATTCGGTCATTTTATATGGCCGAATTGGGGCTCTTGTTAACAGCATTACATATAAACTGGCTGAATTGCCCTTCTCGTTAACAGACAAAATGGATGAAATTAACCAAATGGACCAAAATGGCAACGGTGAAACCTTTTTCCCATAGGCGAAAAATGAAACATTTGAACTAAACTGGCAAAATGGCCCAAACCACAAGGACTAAAATGGCATTTAACTCTTTACAAAATAACCAAGACTATACTTTTTGGTTAAAGTACCGATGTGCGATTGTTTTTAGTAAGGTAATTCTTAACAAAAAAAATACAGTAACAAGGGGCATGTACATCAACATCCTTTTGTTACTAACATACTTTTATCTTAATAAAAAACCTTTATATGGTTAACGTAAAATATAAATCCATTATATATAGTTAACATTACAAGTTCGGTTCGGTTTCGGTTATTTCGGTTAACCAAAGCTTTATAACCATAACCATAACCGATTGGTCGGTTAATCAAAGTTTCATAACCATAATCATCGGTTATGTCGGTTATCGGTTAATAGGGGTCCGGTTATGGTTCAGTTATCGGTTATAACGGTTAATTTTCTCACCCATACCTTCTTGTTTATATCAAATGAATATACCTTACATGAATACACATGATTAGCAAGTTTAGTAGAAACTAATTAACACAATTTATCTAAGAAGTGAGAATACTGATTTTATGATGTTGGTTCTTAATTAGAAAACTTGTTTGATAAAAATGGTTCTTGATTGTACTCCATTTTAATCCATTGTTTGTTTAGATTATGTGAATTTTTGGTGTTGGTTATGGAATTTTTGGTGTTTTTATTATGATTTTAGTCC